>JAVJIF010010084.1:0-149481 GCA_038442645.1 Agave tequilana | reverse complement strand
AGGGATCCACAGCGTAGGCTAAACCCACTCATGCAGGAGGCTGTATACGCCGAAATAGTGAAACTGTTAGATAATGGGATCATTTATCCCATTTCCGATAGCGAATGGGTTAGCCCAATGCATGTGGTCCCTAAGAAGTCTAGCTTTACTGTGGTAGAGAACGACAAGCATGAGTTAGTGCAAACACGATTGCCTACCAAGGTGAGAGTATGCATAGACTACCGCAAGTTGAACGCAGCCACTAGGAAAGATCATTTTCCCCTCCCTTTCATCGACCAAATGTTGGAAAGATTAGCAGGTCATGAGTATTACTGCTTTTTGGACGGTTATTCAGGGTATAACCAAATTCCTATAGCGCCGGAGGATCAAGAGAAGACAACGTTCACGTGTCCATTTGGGACATTTGCCTACCGTCGAATGCCTTTCGGCCTATGCAATGCCCCCGCCACATTCCAACGTTGTATGTTAAGCTTGTTTTCTGATATGGTCGAGCGTTTCCTAGAAATTTTCATGGACGACTTCTCCGTCTATGGAAATTCATATGACCAGTGTCTCCATCACTTGGAGCTAGTGCTGAGTAGGTGCACCAAAAAGAACTTGACCCTAAATTGGGAAAAGTGTCACTTCATGGTGCAACATGGGATTGTCCTAGGTCACGAGATATCTAGGGAAGGGATTAAGGTAGACAAGGCCAAGGTGGAGATCATAGCGAAACTTCCACTTCCGCGATGCGTGAAGGACATTCGGTCTTTCTTAGGACACGCCGGATTTTATCGTAGGTTTATTAAGGACTTTAGCAAAATTGCTAGACCCCTTACAAACCTTCTAGCTAAAGACGTGTCCTTCATCTTTGATGATAGGTGCCATAGTGCATGGGAGAAATTGAAAATGGAGCTTATCTCTGCTCCTATCATCTCTCCTCCGGACTGGTCCAAGCCTTTTGAGATCATGTGCGATGCCTCAGATTTTGCGATAGGTGCTGTCTTAGGACAGCGTTGTTGGCCCAAGAGGTTAGACTCTCCAATTGTTTTATGTTTTGATGATGACAAACCAATATGAGCTATTTGGTACTAATAAGTTTGTTAAGATAAGTTTCAGGTTTGTACCATGTTTAGAGATCATTCGCTTAGCTATTGCAAGAACTTCTAAGTTCCACAAAGCAAGGAAGGCATATTGCACATCAAGGAAGGATCATAGAAGAGAAGGCACTAGCAAGGCATTGGATGGCTCAAAGACTTGAAGATAGCTTAAGAAGTCTTCATGTAATTTGTTTTTCAGTTTATAGTATGTTAAAGAATAGTGGATAGGTTTGAAGCTCTATCACACACGTTTTTGCGCACATCCTCATTCCAAAATAATTTCTCATAAATTATACAAAAATATTTTGCATACAAGTTTTTGCCTACAAATACATCTTTATGTTTAATTCTATTTCCTGTTCAAAAGTATTTTTGTTAAAATCAAAATCCTCTTTGTTTTCTTTCTTAAAATCGATTTTTGACCTGATCCGGTCGACCGGGACAGTCGACCGAGTCTGTGTCAGTCTGGTCCGGTCGACCGGACCAGTCGACCGCAGTCCTGGCAGAGGCACGTATCAGTGTGCACGTCTGCCAGTCGACCGGGGCGGTCGACCGAGATATTGTTTTTGCTCACAGGTTTTATCAGTCGACCGGGTCGGTCGACCGCTGGCCTATAACGGTCAAATTTTTGATCTACCGGTCGACCGGCCCAGTCGACCGATCTGACCGTTTGAACAGTAACGGGCAGATTTTTAAGAGCTGTTTATTTTTGTCTTTTGTGTTTAAAAATTCGTTTAAGGATATATTTTGATCTAATTACCTCCTAAACATCAGTAATTATGTTTTATCCCTAAACCCTAGCCCTCTCCTATAAATAGGGGTGTTTGGGGAGAGATTTGTTACAACAATTATTGTTAGAAAATTCAAAAGTTTAAGGCTTTCAAAAGAGACTTGTTTCTTGGTTTTTGTGCTGAATTTCTCACTGATTTTCTGAAGGGTTTTTCAAATACTCTCTGATTTAATTCTCTTTTCTCCTTACACAAAAGAGCTTCATTCCTACTCAATATTCTCTAAGGACCTTTGTAAGGGAAGAGATATTTGAAAGAGAGAGTTTGTGGTCTTTTGACTACCAAGGAAATTACTTGTTCTTGAGATTGTAGGAGTTGGGTACTCCATTGTATTTGAGATCTTTGTGATAGTGGAAGTGGTCGGAATCCCTCTGGGGAAGGCGGGGAGTAGAGCTGGGTGCTCGAACCTCGATAACATATCCTTGTGTTTGCGATTGGTTTACATTCTTGCAATTCTTACTCTACTTTGCTTGCACTTATTACTTGCTCATCATATTCATTGTCATACTTACTTGCTTGCATTCATCTTGTGATTCTTGATTGTGATTGTTGTAGCTTTAAATTTTTATTTGCCCTTTGATTAGGATTGTCACCTATTCACCCCCCCTCTAGGTGACTTTTCAAGCGTAAGGACAGCAAGCAGCACGTGATCTATTATTCGAGTAGGACGCTCAATGACACCCAAATGAACTATACTACAACCGAGAAGGAATTCTTGGCAGTAGTGTTCGCTTTGGAGAAATTCCGCCATACCTACTTGGGACCAAGACCACGATTTTCACTGACCATTCTGCTCTTCGATACCTTATGCTTAAAAAAGATGCGAAGGCCCGACTCATTCGTTGGATCCTTCTCCTTCAAGAATTCGATCTCGAAATTCGAGATAAAAAAGGTGTCGAAAATGTCGTAGCTGACCATCTCTCTCGTGTGCCAAACGCACCTTCTGACGAGCTGCCCATCAATGACAATTTTCCCGATGAGCAACTTCTAGCCATCTCTAAGGAGCCATGGTTTGCTGACATAGTAAATTACTTAGTCACAAACCAAACACCACCTAGTTGGTCTAAACAGGATAGATACCGATTCTTGTCTCAAGTTCGGTATTACATGTGGGAAGATCCTTATCTTTTCAAGTATTGTAGCGACCAAATCATTAGGAGATGTGTCCCCGAAGTGGAAACTAGAAGTGTGCTAGCTTTTTGTCATGAGTTCGCTTGCGGTGGACATTTTGGTCCCCGCAAAACTGCCGAGAAATTCTGCAAAGTGGCTTTTATTGGCCAACTGTGTTTAGAGACGCATTTGAGTATTGCAAAACTTGCACAAGATGTCAAATGATAGGAAGAATTTCCAAACGAAATATGATGCCCCTAAATCCCATTCTAGAAGTAGAACTTTTCGACGTATGGGGCATTGATTTTATGGGACCCTTCCCTAATTCGTTTGGGCACCAGTACATCTTGTTGGCCGTAGACTACGTGTCAAAGTGGGTAGAAGCTGTCCCTTGCAAGACAAATGACAACAAAATTGTTGTCAAATTCTTGAAAGATAATATCATCTCACGCTTTGGAATCCCTCGAGCCATCATTAGCGACAATGGCACACATTTTTGCAATAGAACTTTTGAAGCTCTTATGCGAAAATATGCCATTACCCACAAGTTGTCTACGCCCTACCATCCTCAAACTAGCGGGCAGGTAGAAGTTTCTAATAGGCAAGTCAAGCTCATTTTGGAGAAGACTGTGAATCAGAATAGGAAGGACTGGTCCACCAAACTGGTGGATGCCATATTGTAATACCCCCTCCCGGAATACGTGCTTAGTTACGTATTCAGTCTCTCGATCGTATTTTCCGATTTACCTTCCGTAATTGATCAATTTTAATTTCAAATACCATTTTCTAATATTTTAGATTTTATGTGATTTTCTGGAATTTTCTGGAATTAAAATGAATTTCTCCGAAACCGGTGTCGGCCAGTGCCGCTGACCGATTTCCGAATTTTATCTTCCAAACAGTTAGGAATTTTAGAAAGTCCTTTAGACTTTATTGCTTAGAATCATATTTCTTACTTATACACTTTTTCTGAGAATTTTATGAATTTATGAAAATTCTTTCGGAGTCGGTAAATAACTGATTCCGGGATTTTTAATTTTAAAACTATACAGTATTTCTTCAAACGAATTTCACCATGAGTCTTCAAATATTATTCTTGATTTTTGGTAAAATTTTCAGATCATTCCGAGATACTTGAATTTCGGGCATTTTTTCAATTATTGCAAATTCCATTTTCCACCTCATGTGCCACCTCATTTCCCACTCACCTTCACCTAACCCCACTCACTCTCTCTCCTTCCCATGGCTGCCAAGTGTCCAAGTGAGGGACACCTCACCCCCCTTCTTTTGCAAGAAAACCCCTCACATCCACCTTAATTCCACTCCTTACAAAAAATCCCAACCTATATATGCATTTCCATTTGCAAATTTCCCCTTTTTTTCATTCCTCCATCAAGAGAAGAATTCTCTCAAGATCTCCTTCTTCCTCAAGCAAAAACCCTAACTCCAAGAACCCAATCTCTTCACCTCCACCTCAAGATCTCAAGGGTTTCTTTAGGGCTTCATCAAAGACTTCAACTTCAACCACTACTCCCAAAAGCAACACCAAGAGCAATTCTTCAACTCAAGCTTCAACAACAAGTGTGGATTGAAGCCACCATCTCCATCCTTGGATCAAGTCCCAATTAAACCTATCCTTGTGAGTATCTTTACTCACCAAGACCTAGATTACCCTCTATTTACTTGTGATAGTAATTCTTGTAAAATGATCCCATAAAAATCCTATTTTTAGGTCATCAACACTCAAATCCAACCTTTCCATGTAAGCAAATTACTCATCAAGGCTAGTCCCTGTTCTGGTGTACTTGTATTGATAGATCAGGTCCCCTAACAACATCAAAATCCTAGTTTTAGACTGATAGAACCAACCCAAGTGAAATCTGATTTTTCTGCCTTAACAGCAGCAGATTTCAGAGGATCGGTCGACCGGCAGTCGACCGATCACTCTACCGATGTGCACCACGTGCACAGCTTTGAGCTGGCGGTCGACCGGCAGTCGACCGCTGACTCGACCGACTTAGGATTTAGCTGTGGACCGGTCGACCGGCAGTCGACCGACCAAAACCTGGAGCTCTCGGCATCTGTACGGTCGACCGGCGGTCGACCGGGAGCCGACCGCCAGTTATATCCCCAGTCGACCGGCAGTCGACCGGAGGTCGACCGACAGCCTAATTCTGGGCCAGTTTCTGACTCCTTTCCTTTTTAATTTCCGACCTTTCCCTGATATTTGTATACTGTTTTAGCTTTGTTTATGCTTCATACCTGTACTGCATGACTTGTTACCTGATAGATCTTGCTTTATTATGCTTCATGACTCATGTTACATATTGCTATTCCATAACTTGTTAAATGTGAAGTATCACCACCCCTTCATGCTATCACTGAAACACCAAGCATGATATACCCGACTTATTATATAAAATAGACCAACTTACATTGGGGTCAGGGGGAAATATGCGGATATCGATATGTGTTCGTGTTTACAGTGGTTTTAGGTATATTGTACAATTATGTTCCGGTCTAACCTGTGGTACTCCAGGGGACCGAGGGGAGTGCTTGCTCCCTTTCCTGTTTACTGTCATGACAAGGGCATACATAAGACCCTCCTGTTAGGCCTTGCGGCTGGTTCCGTCTTCAAGCAACGGAACACCCTGGACCGTGGTCCCGGGCATGCACGGGACCCACTGTAAACATAGTTCGTCGATACAACCGCTGTTTCCAATAACAACCTTGTTTCACTAGGATATGGATCTATGTGCTCTGGGACGCTGGGTCACATAGCTAGATATCACAGTAAGACAAGTAATAATAATAAGACGTTAATTGTAGATTTGTTGCATATGATCTTACCTTATTGAGTTTACATCGCCTGTTATTCATTGCTATTTATTGCAACTTCATTGTCTTTATTCATGATCCTCATGTCACTTGACTATCTTTCATTTGTTATTACATGTCTTGACCCTTTGGATTTGCATATTCAGATTCTGAGGCTTGGAACGAAGTGGAGCCTTCCACAGAGGACCGGGCTTATCTTTGTGAGCAGGCTGACCGGCTCTAGTCCTATCGTGCTCGACTCTTCCTTTTGGTTCACGGGATCTCCATCCATTTCGTGAGCGTTTTTGTATTTTTGGTTGTATATTGTCTTTTGGACTTGGGTTGTGATAAAGGACACTTGTAAAGTGATATTGCTTATCATAACTTGTATAACTTTGTATATATTTTGTAAGTTGGCATATGAATATACCACGTTGTGTGTTGTACTCTGATACTTGTTGTACTTAATGCTTAGCGTATATACGTGGGGGCACTATCTGACCTACGTATATGCGTTGCAGTGACGTTCCCGTATCATTGGGATCGGGGCGTTACAGGTTGTATCAGAGCCTAGGCTCTCAAACCTAAAAGTACAACCAAGTGGCAAATCCTAGTGATTTGCTAATGCCAACTACAATGTACAAAGTTATCTAGTCCTTCTTAATTCCATCCTTGATTCATTTCCTCGTATCCTAAACTCCTTTCCATTGTTTCTAATTCCAGATCTTATCCCTTTCGGTATGGAGAGGCGATCGGGTCGTAACAACGTCGGGCAAGTACCGAATGGACCCGTAGGGGAGAGAGTGCTGATATCCTGAAGGTCATTCAGACCATGATGGAGAACCAGCAGCAGCAGACTGAGCTCCTCAGGCAGGAGTTGGCAGCCCCAAAGGAGCAAAGGCCTGGGAACGTGTCAGATTTCCGGCGGCTACAACCGGCCATCTTCACGGGAGTCGAGAAACCATTGGATGCTGAACAATGGTTGACGGACACCACTGATTTGCTGAACGCCGCCCGAGTGCCTAAGGAGAACCAAGTGGAGGTTGCCAAGATTCAGCTGAAGGACATAGCCCGGACTTGGTGGTTGGCCGAAGAGGCCAGATTGGAGAAGCCTGTCTCCTGGGATACTTTCTCCAAGAGCTTCTACAGTCGATTCTTCCCTGCTACTGCTCAGAAGGACATGGAGGAGCAGTTCATCAGACTACAGCAAGGGAACAAGTCCGTGGATGAGTATGCCGCGGAGTTTCTCAGACTGAGCCGCTTTGCCCCGTACATGGTGACGGATGGGGAGAAGAGGGCAAGCAGGTTTCAGCAAGGTCTGCAGATGGACATACAGGTCCTCTTGATGCCCCAGCAGCTGAAGACCTATTCAGAGGTTCTCACCATCGCTCGAGAGGTGGAGCGTGGGTTAGAGAAGAAGCAGGAGGATCAGATGAAGAACCAGGCCATGAAGAGGCCGTTTGTACCGGTGGGTAGAGGAGGACGTCCAGAGCGGCGAAGGTCCAGGCTAGGCAGCCATTCAGAGCAGTTCCTTACCAGATGGCTCGACCAGGTCTTATCTGCAACTTTTGCCAGAAACCAGGACACTCCCAGCAGTATTGCCGGAGGGCAAACGGATTGTGTTTGGTGTGTGGAGCACGAGACCATGCCGTAGAGACCTGTCCACACAGGAGAATGGGGTTTGCTAACCAAACCTTGCGGCACCTCAAGAGCAGTATGGACAGAGGGTACTACCAGGGCCAGTGGGGCAGAGGAACCAGGACCAGTGATGAGGAGAGCTCTTCCCCTTCCTCCACCGCATGTTGCTCGCCCAGTGCAGAGAGGAGCCAGGACAGCAGCAGGGCGTGGTAGAGGTCAGGCCTACAACCTGACAGCAGAGGAGGCTGAGGCTTCAGAGGAAGTGATTACAGGTAACATCAGAGTTCATTCAATACCTGTTCTCGCTCTCTTCGATTCAGGTGCATCCCACTGTTATATCTCCGATCATTTTGTAGCTTTACATTCCATACCTGTTAAGGCTTTAGACCGCAAATGGGAGATAAGTACCGGGAATGGGGTAGTTATATCTTCTAGAGTTTGTGCTGACTGTCCAGTGGAACTTTGTGGGAAGATCTTGGCCATAGATATGCTCGTACTAGACACCAAGGGGTACGACGTAATCTTAGGCATGACCTGGCTCAGTCAGTACTATGCAGTGATTGATTGTAGAGAAAGGAAGATCTATTTCAGAATCCCACTTCAGCCGGAGTTCCAGTTTAGTGGAGAGGTGAAGCCTGCTAAGAAGAAGATTCAGATGACCACTTCGGAGGTTCAGAAGGGAGTGCCAGTGTGGGATGAATTTCCAGAAGTCTTTGCTGAGATTTCAGGACTTCCACGGAGAGGATAGTGGAGTTCTCCATTGATACAGTTCCAGGGACAGCTCCTATATCTAAGGCTCCGTACAGGATGGCACCGACGGAGTTGGAGATCTTGAAGAAGCAACTGCAGGAATATTCAGACAAGGGACTGATTCGACCAAGCACTTCACCATGGGGCGCTCCAGTGCTATTGGCGAATAGAAGGATGGTGGTAAGAGACTTTGTATTGATTATAGAGAATTGAACAAGGTCACCATCAAGAACAAATATCCCTTACCCAGGATTGATGATTTGTTTGATCAGCTTCATGGAGCCCGTGTATTTCTAAGTTAGATTTGCAGTCGGGTTACCATCAGCTGAGGGTGAAGAAGGAGGATGTTCCGAAGACGGCATTCAGGACCCGATATGGCCACTATGAGTTCCTGGTTATGCCTTTCGGAGTCACAAATGCCCCTGCAGTTTTCATGGACTTGATGAACCGAGTGTTCTCTCCTTACCTGGATCAGTTTGTAGTTGTATTTATAGATGACATTCTGATCTATTCAAAGAATTATAAGGAGCATGCAGAGCACTTGAGAATTGTGTTGCAGACCCTTCAGCAGGAGCAGCTTCATGCCAAAAGGAGCAAGTGTGAATTCTGGTTGGACAGCATAGCTTTCCTTGGACACATAGTTTCAGCAGAAGGAATTTCAGTTGATCCTAGTAAAGTCCAGGCAGTGAAGAATTGGCCAGTTCCGAAGACGGTGACTGAGATAAAGAGCTTTCTTGGACTAGCCGGATATTACAGGCGCTTTGTCCAGGATTTCTCTAGACTTGCCGCTCCGTTGACCAGGCTCACCAGAAAAGGGGAGAGATACATATGGACAGAAGAATGTGATGCAGAATTGAGCAGTTGAAGCAGAGGCTTATTTCAGCTCCAATCTTGAGGACTCCTTCAGGAAGAGGAGGGATGGTCATTTTCTGTGATGCATCAGGTAAAGGCCTGGGGTGTGTGCTTATGCAACATGATCATGTTATAGCATATGCATCTAGGCAATTGAAGCCTCATGAGAGGAATTACCCAACTCATGACTTGGAGTTGGCAGCTGTGATATTTGCTTTGAAGATCTGGAGACACTACCTTCTGGGAGACAAAGTGTTGATATACACAGATCACAAGAGCCTCAAGTATATTTTCTCACAGAAGGAGTTGAATATGAGGCAGAGGAGGTGGTTGGAGCTTATGGCGGACTATGATATTGACTTGCAGTATCATCCAGGCAAAGTCAATACCGTTCCAGATGCACTGAGCAGGATGCCAGAGAACAGAGTGCTAGTCCACCTCACACAGCAGAGGGAGTTGATTCAGGAGTTCATCAGATTGGATTTGATGTTAGTGCAAGGAGGTGATAAGGCCGGGCAGTTCATGGCTTTACAGATCCAGTCATCATTGATAGAGGAGATCAAGGAAGCTCAGAAGGAGGACCCCAGATTGCTGACATTCAGAGCTCAGGTGGAGGCTGGATTGAGGTCGGATATCTGCATTCACCCAGATGGTGCATTGTATTTTGGAGATAGACTTTGTGTTCCCCAAGGAGAAGTCAGACAGAAGATTTTGGAGGAAGCACACAGTTCAGCTTATTCTATACACCCTGGGGGAAACAAGATGTACCAGGACCTGAAGAAGCACTTTTGGTGGAATGCTATGAAGAGAGAGATAGCCCAGTTTGTTGCCAAGTGCTTGGTTTGCCAGCAGATAAAGATCGAGCATCAGAGATCAACTGGACTTCTTCAACCTTTACCGATACCCGAATGGAAGTGGGAGCACATCACCATGGATTTTGTGACGGCATTGCCTCGGAGTCCCAAGGGTAATAATGCTGTGTGGGTAATAGTTGATCGCCTCACCAAGTCAGCTCACTTCATACCATTCAGGGTAGGCCAGTCGACAGAGGTTCTGGCAGACAAGTATATGAAGGAGATAGTTCGTCTGCATGGAGTTCCAGTTAGTATTGTATCAGATAGAGACACCAGATTCAGATCTCATTTCTGGGAGAGTCTCCAAGAGAGTCTGGGAACTCGTCTGAAATTCAGTACTTCTTACCATCCTCAGACAGACGGGCAATCTGAGAGGACTATCCAGATCCTTGAAGATATGTTGAGGGCTTGCATGATTGACTTCGGAGGATCATGGGAAGACCATCTTCACTTGGCTGAGTTTTCATATAACAACAGCTATCAGGCAAGTATTAAGATGGCACCCTTTGAGGCATTGTATGGAAGGAAGTGCAGATCACCGATCTGTTGGATGAAGTCGGTGAGAGGAGTCTTTTGGGACCGGAGATCCTGATGCAGACGACAGAGAAAGTCAGGGTTATCAGAGATCATCTCAGGGCTGCTCAGAGCAGACAGAAGAGTTGGGCAGACACTCTAAGGAGGCCATTGGAGTTCCAGACTGGAGACCATGTGTTCTTGAAGATATCACCTACCAAGGGAGTTATCCGGTTCGGTACACGTGGGAAGCTAAGTCCGAGATATATCGGCCATTCGAGATCCTGGATCGTGTGGGGGATGTGTCTTATAGATTGGCGTTGCCGCCATCTTTGGACGGGGTGCATAATGTCTTCCATGTGTCTCAGTTGAGGAAGTATGTCAGGATGACAGCCATATTCTGGATCATTCAGAGCTGGGGCTACAACCGGATTTATCATACCAAGAACAGCCGATGGCCATTCTGGATAGGAGTGTCAAGACACTGAAGAACAGAGCTATTCCATTAGTATTGGTGTCTTGGAACAGGCATGCGCCAGGAGAGGCCACTTGGGAACGAGAGGACGTTATCCGGGAGCGTTATCCCCAACTTTTCACATCCTGATTTGGTATGACTCTTTCCTTCTACCCTTCTTTCCCGTTATCTTTCCTGTATACGTATCTATCTGTTGCTTTTCCTGTTATCTTTCACCTTATGAAATTTCGAGGACAAAATTTTGTAAGGTGGGTAGATTGTAATACCCCTCTCCCGGAATACGTGCTTAGTTACGTATTCAGTCTCTCGATCGTATTTTCCGATTTACCTTCCGTAATTGATCAATTTTAATTTCAAATACCATTTTCCAATATTTTAGATTTATGTGATTTCTGGAATTTTCTGGAATTAAAATGAATTTCTCCGAAACCGGTGTCGGCCAGTGCCGCTGACCGATTTCCGAATTTTTATCTTCCAAACAGTTAGGAATTTTTAGAAAGTCCTTTAGACTTTATTGCTTAGAATCATATTTCTTACTTATACACTTTTTCTGAGAATTTTATGAATTTATGAAAATTCTTTCGGAGTCGGTAAATAACTGATTCCGGGATTTTAATTTTAAAACTATACAGTATTTCTTCAAACGAATTTCACCATGAGTCTTCAAATATTATTCTTGATTTTTGGTAAAATTTTCAGATCATTCCGAGATACTTGAATTTCGGGCATTTTTTCAATTATTGCAAATTCCATTTTCCACCTCATGTGCCACCTCATTTCCCACTCACCCTTCACCTAACCCCACTCACTCTCTCTCCTTCCCATGGCTGGCCAAGTGGCCAAGTGAGGGACACCTCACCCCCCTTCTTTTGCAAGAAAACCCCTCACATCCACCTTAATTCCACTCCCTTACAAAAAATCCCAACCTATATATGCATTTCCATTTTCAAATTTCCCCTTTTTTCTCATTCCTCCATCAGAGAAGAATTCTCTCAAGATCTCCTTCTTCCTCAAGCAAAAACCCTAACTCCAAGAACCCAATCTCTTCACCTCCACCTCAAGATCTCAAGGGTTTCTTCTAGGGCTTCATCAAAGACTTCAACTTTAACCACTACTCCAAAAGCAACACCAAGAGCAATTCTTCAACTCAAGCTTCAACAACAAGTGTGGATTGAAGCCACCATCTCCATCCTTGGATCAAGTCCCAATTAAACCTATCCTTGTGAGTATCTTTACTCACCAAGACCTAGATTACCCTCTATTTACTTGTGATAGTAATTCTTGTAAAATGATCCCATAAAAATCCTATTTTTAGGTCATCAACACTCAAATCCAACTTTCCATGTAAGCAAATTACTCATCAAGGCTAGTCCCTGTTCTGGTGTACTTGTATTGATAGATCAGGTCCCCTAACAACATCAAAATCCTAGTTTTAGACTGATAGAACCAACCCAAGTGAAATCTGATTTTTCTGCCTTAACAGCAGCAGATTTCAGAGGATCGGTCGAACGGCAGTCGACCGATCACTCTACCGATGTGCACCACGTGCACAGCTTTGAGCTGGCGGTCGACCGGCAGTCGACCGCTGACTCGACCGACTTAGGATTTAGCTGTGGACCGGTCGACCGGCAGTCGACCGACCAAAACCTGGAGCTCTCGGCATCTGTACGGTCGACCGGCGGTCGACCGGGAGCCGACCGCCAGTTATATCCCCAGTCGACCGGCAGTCGACCGGAGGTCGACCGACAGCCTAATTCTGGGCCAGTTTTCTGACTCCTTTCCTTTTTAATTTCCGACCTTTCCCTGATATTTGTATACTGTTTTAGCTTTGTTTATGCTTCATACCTGTACTGCATGACTTGTTACCTGATAGATCTTGCTTTATTATGCTTCATGACTCATGTTACATATTGCTATTCCATAACTTGTTAAATGTGAAGTATCACCACCCCTTCATGCTATCACTGAAACACCAAGCATGATATACCCGACTTATTATATAAAATAGACCAACTTACATTGGGGTCAGGGGGAATATGCGGATATCGATATGTGTTCGTGTTTACAGTGGTTTTAGGTATATTGTACAATTATGTTCCGGTCTAACCTGTGGTACTCCAGGGGACCGAGGGAGTGCTTGCTCCCTTTCCTGTTTACTGTCATGACAAGGGCATACATAAGACCCTCCTGTTAGGCCTTGCGGCTGGTTCCGTCTTCAAGCAACGGAACACCCTGGACCGTGGTCCGGGCATGCACGGGACCCACTGTAAACATAGTTCGTCGATACAACCGCTGTTTCCAATAACAACCTTGTTTCACTAGGATATGGATCTATGTGCTCTGGGACGCTGGGTCACATAGCTAGATATCACAGTAAGACAAGTAATAATAATAAGACGTTAATTGTAGATTTGTTGCATATGATCTTACCTTATTGAGTTTGCATCGCCTGTTATTCATTGCTATTTATTGCAACTTCATTGTCTTTATTCATGATCCTCATGTCACTTGACTATCTTTCATTTGTTATTACATGTCTTGACCCTTTGGATTTGCATATTCAGATTCTGAGGCTTGGAACGAAGTGGAGCCTTCCACAGAGGACCGGGCTTATCTTTGTGAGCAGGCTGACCGGCTCTAGTCCTATCGTGCTCGACTCTTCCTTTTGGTTCACGGGATCTCCATCCATTTCGTGAGCGTTTTTGTATTTTTGGTTGTATATTGTTCTTTTGGACTTGGGTTGTGATAAAGGACACTTGTAAAGTGATATTGCTTATCATAACTTGTATAACTTTGTATTTATATTTTGTAAGTTGGCATATGAATATACCACGCTGTGTGTTGTACTCTGATACTTGTTGTACTTAATGCTTAGCGTATATACGTGGGGGCACTATCTGACCTACGTATATGCGTTGCAGTGACGTTCCCGTATCATTGGGATCGGGGCGTTACACATATGGGCATATAGGATTGCATTTAAGACGATTCTAGGAATGTCTCCCTACAGACTGGTCTTTGGAAAGGCTTGCCACCTTCCTGTCGAGCTAGAGCACCGGGCCCTTTGGGCAATTAAGCAGCTAAATTTCGATTTAGATAAGGCCGGTGAGTTTCGAAAATTACAAATTTCTGAACTAGAGGAGTTGAGGAATGATGCATACGAGAATGCGAAGATTGCGAAGGATAGAGTTAAGGTTTTTCACGATAAATTCATCACGAGAAAAACTTTTGTCCAAGGATAAAAAGTTTTACTTTACAACTCTAGACTTCATCTCTTTCCCGGTAAATTGAAGTCAAGATGGACAGGACCATTCATTGTTAAGACGGTGTTTCCACACGGAGCCATAGAGATCTACGACCCCAAAAATGGCAATGCATTGAAGGTAAATGGTCAACGTCTTAAAATCTTTTTGGAGTCTGTGCCGGAAGCTAATGCGGCGATGGGTCTTTTTTGACCCACTGTATCGGTGATTATATCTTTCTGCCAGTTCATGCATCCATACATTTCATTCATACATTAGGGACAATGCATGAAACAAGTGTGGGGGAAGGGTATGTAATATATAAAAAAAAAACTTAAAAAAAAAATTTATAAAAAGGATAATACTTTGACTATTTTTTGAAAGAAATCTAAGTTAGTTTTAAGGATTAGGAAAATCATGATTAGGATTTCTAAAAACTTGGTCAAAATAAATAAATTGTTTAATTTTTAGGTATAGGAGAGAAATTGAATAAATAATTAGTCTTGATTTTTACCTTAATGAAATGTGCATACCAAATGCATATCTAGGATTCTAAGACAAAGACCTTGTGCCTCATAAAAAAAAAAAAAAGAAAGAAAAAAATCACCAATTAAGCTGATACATGTGCCTCAAGAAGCATAAGTATTCATGCCTAAAGGTGAGTAAATAAAATAAAGTCCTTAGTTTTGGGGCCTAGTTCACTCGAATTTGAGTCCGCGGGGTGTTTTCTCACTTGGTGCCCTAAAGCCAACCGGTTTGGAGTCATCGACTTTAAGTTCGTTACATGGGTGGATTAGAAAGCCTAAGGAAATTAAGGAAAATTACTTATATATGTATTAACACATCTAAGAATCAATTAGTTAGGTATGAGGGCCTCAAGAAGCCTTGATACTTATATGAAAGAAAATTAGATGAGTTATACATGCCAAAAAAAATATATATATATATTAACACATCTAATAGTCAATTAGTTAGGTATGAGGGCCTCAAGAAGCCTTGATACTTACACGAAAGAAAATTAGATGATGTTATAAAAATAATAAAGAGGCATGAGAGTCCAAGTTAAGGAATTCCTAGATTCACAAGGGTCGTATGACTTTTGGTAACGAAAAAGACTATATTAGAAATTCAATTTTAATCCTTACCTAAAATGAATAACAATTGACTTTATAAAGACCAGGTTTGAAGAATGAATAAAAATGATAATCCTAAAACTTATAGACTACTTAGTCTCTTCAATAATAATTCAAATATTTCTTTTTATGGATTTTGTGGTGTAATCCGCTGAAAACCCTCACGAGACAACACTCGTCCTCTAGCGTAACCTAGGGGTTTAACGGCTTGTTGCACATGCTAAGTGCAACCGTGATTTCTACGAAAGTGAGTTAGCTAGGTTAGATTTCTCTCTTTCTTTTTGATTTTTACTCGAGGACGAGCAAAAAGATAAGTGTGGGGGTGTGATAGGCAGTGAAAAATGCATAATTATCATCATATATACCATCACATTTGCACATTTATTCATATTATAATGCACATTTATTAATATTTCGTTATTTAATGTGTGCAGGCCTCGAATATTATTTTAATGAGAAATAAAGCTTAAAGAGCCCAAAAGCCCAGATCCAAGCCCATGTTTGAAGCCCAGATGAAAAAGCGCAAATACAAAGAGTCAAAATGCAAATACAAGGGCTAAAAATTGCAAATATCAGAGATAAGGGAAGGATAGACTTCTATCCAACCCTAAACACTTGCAGATGAGGATAAAAGCCCAAGATAAAGAAGAATTTCGTGGAAAGAGGATTTAAAGAAATCTGGATTAAGGGTAACTTGATTACCAAGTTATCTCGAAAATCCAGATTAAAGGCCAGGATACATATTCCAGAAGCAAAATCCACATGGACGGACCAGGAGAGGCCACGCGCCAAAGCGCGTGGCCAGACGTCACTAAATTGCCGCAAATCCGCGGCAAAACTTGGGTTTTTGCGGCAAAGTGGATGAGTCAGGCTACCAGATTTCGTGGCGACTTCATCCGGACTCCTCTACATTCTGCACTATAAATATCTCTGCAGGCGCAGCAGAGAGGGCATCCAGAGACGATTAGGGTTTTCTTTAGCCACTTTTATTTAAAGTTGTAATTTTTATTTCATGCTCGTTGTGGAGAAGAAGGAGACGATTGTGTAACCGGAGATTCATCTGAAATAAAGGTCACTCTTTTGTTCTCTGTTAATTTCTGCAAATTTTATTCTTTTTGTGATCTCTTTGATTTTCAATCTGTGATCTCTTCTTGCTTTCTTTTTCTTTATTTTGCAATCTTTCTAATTAAATAAAAAATAAAAAAAATATAAATAATTTGAAAAGAAAAAAAATAATGATGAAGAACTAATCCTCTTAGTGGTTTGCTGAGATTCTTAAAGCAACCCTAGAGCAATTAAAATTTGATCTGATTAATGAACATCTCTAGAAACCCTAGGTTTAAAGGCAACTAATTCTAGAAGATTAAAAAATACTTAAAATTCTTAATCTAGGTTGCATGTTAAAAGAACTTTTCATGACTTCAAACTTAAGAACTAGGACAACATAAATTTGAGATTAGTCTTTTCTATTAGGCTGTACCTAGATGTTAGGATGAACCATAGTTGGTTTTTGAATAATGCAACTTAGTTAGAATCGTGTATTAATTTTTCTTGCTTGATATATTTGTAATAACCTAGGGTGAATCATATCAATCTTAAGATGAAGATCAAGCTCTTTAATTTGCAATAGGGTTGTGGTAGAAAATCAGCAAAACCACATCTTTTACATCATACATATCAAGATCTAATCTCTTCTCTCCTATTTTTGAAGACACAGAGGAATCGAGTCGAAAAGCTTGCATCGCATCCTTCCCTGAGGATCACGACCCGCTTGAGCCCTTGCTACAGCGGATTCATATTGAGACTAAGAATTCTGAACTTATTTCAATTTATAAAATCTCAATCATTAATACCACCAAAAGTTGTAAGCCTTCCATACTTTGTGATATCCCTCTAGTGAGAGGTGATTGTGGAAGTTGTGTTCGTATCCTTTTAGTAAAGAGGTGATTGTAGAGTTGTGGCTTGGAGCCTTATCCCTCTTGTGTGAGGTTGATAGTTGTTTGGCTAAGTGCCCATCCCTCTAATTGTAGAGGTGATTTGTGTTGTGCTTGCCTCTTGTGTAGAGGTTGTATTGGTTGAGAGAGGAGTTGTGTACTCCCAGTTTGTATTACCTAAATCCTCAGTGGAGGTTCCCTGTCTAGGGAGTCCTGTGTGGACGATATAGTGGAAATCCTTCTGTGTGAAGGCGGGGACGTAGAGCGGTGGCTCGAACCTCAAAATATATCTTGGTGCTTGCGTTTGATCCACTATCTCTATACTCTCTATCTTATATTGTGCATTGCATCATATTGTTCTTTTCATATATATGCTTGGGTTTGTTTGTGTGCCATACTTGTGTTAAACCAAGAGAGCTTCATATAGCACCTCAATTCTTATTCAGAGGAATCAAGAGGAGTTAGTCCAGAGCCCCTCACCGGGAATTCGGCTACACTCTTTTGTTACACTAAGTGTGTTGCAATTAGTTTTTAAATTTCATATTATTTGTCATTAGATTAGCCATACACCTATTCACCCCCCTCTAGGTGTATTTCAAAGTCCCCGGAAGCAGTACCCTGATCTGTGAAGTATCGTGTGGGGCGTGTAATGATAAGTCCCCGGAAGCAATAGCCTGAACTCCTGAGCTGCAGTCCCGGGCAGAGACAGGACCCACTATAAATATGAGCCATCAAATTATCAGTTTTCAAGTAATAACTTGTCTTATTCATAAGTGGATGTATGTATACCAGTAATACATACCTATGCATGTGCATCGCATGAGTAACATAAGAATTTATAACCAACAATAATAATATTAGAAACGTGTGATATTTGGTCTCTCCTTTGTTCGAGTCCTAGTACTTACATATCAGACCCGAGTGAGTTCTACTAGAGTGCGAACTCAAGTATGGACTAGCAGTGATGTGAGGCACTGGGAGGCGATTGAAATATCAAACGGTTCTGATTATTATTATTGAATAACTTAAAATGCAATACCTTTATATTCTCTGGTTATAGTGATAAATAATCTAATCAGGTGTTATGCCCTGAGTTGACACCCTGTCTTATGACATATAATTTCTGTGACACAATGATTACTCCAGACACACTCTAGTTCTGTTACTCTAAGGGCAACTCAAGTTGTATGAACTCAGATGATGGTGACATCGGATATGTGGTATATAAATGAGGGTTTCCTTATTTGGATTATCCCCTTAACGTATCAATCCCGTGAATCCATAATCTGAGCTTGTACAACTAGTTTTGTCCATACTTGTATCGCATGTTTAATGTATTTATTGCATGTTTATTTGTATTTAAGCTCTCGACACCGTTTTCTATTCATGTTTTTCGATTCAGATTTATTGGTGTACATGTATTTACTTGATTTCGGATTTACTGATGTTCCTTTAATTTCCTTTATGTTACTTGTCATTGCCTGTACCTGTATGCCTGGACCACATCACTTGATCATGTACACGTGTGACTGCCCAAGCACGCCAACTGGATTTATTATATGTACTCGCCGGGTTGCTTTCTGACAACCCTGGATCCTCATGTCTAGATCTTAGAATCTGGACCGTGATGGCCTTACTGTAGCTGATCAGAGTGCACAGCGAAAGCGTGAATTAGCAGTTGCTTGTCCGGACCCTCCTTCTTCCAGCTTCCCCTTGTTCGGCTCGCAAGATTCTCATCTTGCTGTCGTGAGTACTTTTCCCATCTTTTATATTGTACATCCTGCTTTTGCGCTTCTTGGTGATCTTATATTATTGAGATATTATATCATACTTTGTGATAACTGTGTACTTATATTATATTGCTGGAATGTATATTATCACTGTGCTTCCGTACTCTGATTCTTGCCTGTACTGATGCTTAGCATATATACGTGAGGGTATTTCTAACCGCGTATATGCGTCACAGTAACGTTTCCGTACCTGCGGGATCAGGGCGCTACAGGGTGGTATCAGAGCCTAGGCTCTCACATCTTCAGTACAACCAGTCGACAAATTAATGGTAAAATAATTTGCAACTGGAATGCATGGGTCGCGGTTATATAATCCAACTACAAGTACAAAGTTATCTATTCCCTCTTGATCGTCCTTCCCTTGATTCTTGAATCTCTTCCATCCTTTTTCATTTCTAGTTCACATCGTCCTTATACCAACTTAAGATATGGATAGACTGATAGGGTAGCGGCAAAACAGATGTGGTTCACTATCATTATGTTCTGGTATTCTTTGACTCTGGTACATCGCCTTTTCTATATTGGATAGTTCTTCAGCCTCGCATTCTATTCATGGATGTACGGATGCATCATGAGAAATCAGTACAGTAAGTGGAGTAGTCATCACTTATATAATCAGATAGACTGTATCATTACCTGAGGAATATCGGTATGAAACAGTATTCCAGATTCAGGATTTCTGCCAGACAGAGTTATGGTATTTTCTACTTTATTATTCCAGTAGAGATCATGATTTCTTCTATCAAGTTCATGGAACTCGGGTATTCTCAAAATTAATATGCAGTCAGGTTATTATTCAAAAGACAGCATTCGGGGCTCATTTCGGTTATTATGAATTCTTAATCGTGTTCTCAGAGCCACCAACTCCTGGCAGTCTTTATAGATTTGGTGTACCATGGGCCGCTAGCCTCACCAAGCGAGGGTCGTGTTCTAGTCACCCGTGGACCTAACCAGGTATGGACTTCGCTGCACCCTGGTGCTTAGAATTTAGCATTGTGTTACGCGCTGGCTTCTCCGTATGAGCTCCGCCAAGTGCGAGCCTTGTAGAGCGTTAGCTCCGCCGCACCCTAATGCTTAGCGCCTGAGCTGTGTTATGCGATGGCCTCACCTAGGCTTGGCTTCGCTTATGGCTAGTCCCTTCAGTGCTTAGCACTCTAGCCGTTCCTTGGATTTCTCCCGCCTAACGTGCTTCCATGGATTCACTGAATAAGGTTTTTTCGCTGTATCTGAGCTATCGCCATGATGCTTATGAATGATCCATTCAGTCAACCTTGTAGGGTTTGAGTATTCTTTAATGTTTCATCTGCAGTCGAATTATCATTCAGAAGTCAGTCTTCAGAATTCTCCATGGTTATTCTATATTCTTGGCTATGCCTTTCAGAGATTGCAATGCCCAACATTCAGAAATTCTTAATTATTTGTCTTCTTTATTTATACTCAGTATTATCAGGGTTTTATTTATCTTTTTATTCTGGTCCATTCTCGGAGAAGTAGTATATATGCAACTTCGGTAATTCTAGTACAGATTCTTTGTCAAGGACAGCTTCAAGCCATCAGGGTGTTATATTATATTATGGATTTCAACACTATGAATTTTTAGGGATTTCATCAGCTTTGCTTCACAATCGGAAAGAATTATTATCGATTATCTCACCAAGTCAACTCACTTTATATTATTCAGGATGGGTCAGTCTTTTGAAGTTCTGGCAGTTTTTTTATCAGCAGACATCATGTCAGTATTATTATGGCAACATCAGCCATTATGTAGGCAAAAGTGCAGAAATGTCTAAGTCTCGTGTTTACCGTTCAGTCAATTTGTGAGAACGACCCTCAGTTATTCATGTCTTGATTGGTATAATCCTTGTTCCTATCATTTCTGTGTTCATCTTCTCCTTATCAAAATTTTGAGGACGAAATTTTTGTATGGTGGATGGAATGTAGCACCCCATTCCTGAAATACGTACTTAGATATGTATTCTGATTTTTCTATCATATTTCTTTGATTTAGTTTTGTATTTATTTTTTTATGATTATTTGTGTAATTGTTTTGTATTGGATCTGGATTCGTGCGCTCGGAGTAAACCCTAGTCTGAACCGGGGACCCGATCCTAGTGTATCGCTTAATTTGGCCTCTTTGATTGTCTGATTTGATCGATTTTAGTTTCAAACATCATTTTCCAATATTTTAGATTTTCATAATTTTTTGAATTTTTTTAAAATTATTTGCAAAATCTTCAAAATCGGTGCGATCAGTGCCACTGACCGATTCCCAGATTTTTAATTTTCAAATAGAGTTGAATTTTTAGAAACAGCTTTCATATTACTTCTTAAAATCTTATTTTCTAACTAAATGCATGAGATTTTTTCTGAATTTATCGAATTTCGACCGACTTTGGTGTCGACCGGTATTGCTAGAAGATTTCAGGATTTTTAATTTGAAAAGTAGATTGAATTTCTCGAATCTGATTTCATCAAGCATCTTAAAATATTTCTATTTTTAAGAATTTTTCGCAGCGATTCTGAAACAGTCGATTTTACCCGCATTAAAATAATATTTTCTTTTTTCTTTTCTTTTCTTTCCCTTTCTTTCTTTTCTTCTTTATTTCTTTTCCTTATTTACTCTTTTTCCCCTTCTTTTCCATCAAGCTCTCTCCCTTACCCCTCTGCTATTCCAGCAAGCATGCTCTCTCTCCCCCACCATCTCTCTCCCACTCTATATCTCTCTCTCCCTTTTTCATTCTTTTCTCTCTTCTCTTTCCCTCTCTAACTCTCTCTAAAAATTATAAATAATTATATATTTTAAGAATTATATTTATATATATTTTAATATGGATTAGTGGCAGTACGTGTTTATGGTGTTCCGAGATTTTACGGCATTTTTCGGTGATTTTAGGCGAGTACTTTCTTAGGGTTGCTTCAAGCCATGCTAATTCTATTCTAGGGCTTGATATGAATTTAAGCGATTCTTTGTTATCATAAATTCATATTTAATAACTGCTACTCTAGCGTTATTGCATAATATATTGATATGTGAATGTCTTATTACTACCGTTACATGCCTAGCAATTACTATTCTAGCTTTTAATACATGATACATTGTTATGCGAGTTAACATATGATATGCGAGTGATTTTCTAATATTAACATTATGTACGAATACCTGTTGGTCATTATTATAACATATTGAACTGGTAGTATATTTGCATTAGATATGCCTAAATACGCTCCCGCCTCGCTCGGCTTCGCATAGCTAATTAATAGATTAAAATTATTGTTATTATAGATATGATTGTGAAGAGCTTGAAATGTTTAACTATACTGTTCTCATGTACCATGTTACATGACCAGATGATTACTTGACGTATGATGCTGTAACTCTGTATTCAACTCACCTGACACCGACATGTTAATTATCTGACACTGATATGTTATACTTGACACCTGACCCCTGACACTTGATATTTGATACATGTACTTGACATGTTATCACTTAATACCTGATACCTGACACCTGAGATCTGACATCTGACAATTGACATGCTATCACTTGATATTTGACATATGCTATTACTTGGTACTGACACACTTGACCTGATGTTGTGATACCTGATTGGATACTATTATACCTGATACTTGTATTACATTACATATTCATGATTATCACTTTTACAGAGACTTGACATGATTATTATACTGTTACCAGTTCTCTGGTATTCCTGAACTTCTCTGCTCCTGAACTCTTGTACTCCTGAACCCCTGTAACAGGGAGACTCTTGATATTGTTCTCCTGATACTATACTCCTGTTGATCCCTGTAATTTGCTAATCATGGATATTAGATTATTGTATACACATTGTGGACATTATCACGGGACAACATATAATAAAGTACTCAACTTGCACTGGGGTGAGAGAAACTGATGGATACCGATATGATGTCATATTTATAATGGTGATATCTCTGAAATGTCGTGTGGGGTGCGTAATGATAAGTCGCCGAAAGCAGTAGCCTGATCTCTGAAGTATCGTGTGGGGCGCGTAATGATAAGTCCTTGGAAGCAGTAACCTGAACTCCTGAGCCGTAGTCCCGAGCAGAGACGGGACCCACTATAAATATGAGCCATCAAATTTATTAGTTTCCAAGTAATAAATCATCTTATTCATGAGTGGATGTATATGTATCAGTAACATATACCTAAGCATATGGATCGGATGAATAACATAATAATTTATAACCAACAATAATAATAGTAGAAACGTGTGATATTTGGTCTCTCCTTTGTTCGGGTCCTGGCACTCACATATCAGACCTGAGTGAGTTCTACTAGAGTGCGAACTCTAATATGGACTATCAGTTATGTGAGGCACTGATAGGGAGGCGATTGAAATATCATACGATACTGATTATTATTATTGAATAACTTAAAATGCAATACCTTTATATTCTCTGGTTATAGTGATAAATCACCTTATCAGGTGTTATGCCCTGAGTTGACACCCTACCTTATGACATATGATTTCTGTGACACAATGATTACTCCAGACACACTCTAGTTCTGTTACTCTGAGGGCAACTCAAGTTGTATGAACTCAGATGATGGTGACATCGGATATGTGGTATATAGATGAGGGTTTCCTTGTTTGGATTATCCCCTTGACGTATCAATCCAGTGAATCCATAATCTGAGCTGGTACAACTAGTTTTATCCATACTTGTATTTATCGCATGTTTAATATATTTATCGCATGTTTATTTGTACTTAAGCTCTCGACACCATTTTCTATTTATGTTTTTCGATTCAGATTTATTGATATACATGTATTTACTTAATTTCAGATTTACTGCCGTTCCTTTAATTTTCTTTATGTTACTTGTCATTGTCGTACCTATATGCCTGGACACAAACACTTGATCATGTACACGTATGACTGCCTTAGCACGCCAACTGGCTTTATCATATTTACTCACCGGGTTGCTTTCTGATAACCCTAGATCCTCATGTCCAGATCCTAAAGTCTGGACCGTGGTGGCCTTGCTGTAGCTGATCAGTGTGCGCAGAGGAAGCGTGAATTAGCAGTTGCTTGTCTGGACCCTCCTTCCAGCTTCCCATTATTCGGTCGCGAGATTCTCATCTTGCTACTCGTGAGTACTTTCCCCGTCTTTTATAATATAAATCCTACTTTTACGCTTCTTGGTGATCTAATATTCTTGAGATATTATATTATGCTTTGTGATAACTGTGTACTTGTGTTATTATTGCTGGAATGTATATTACCACTATGCTTCCATACTCTGATTCTTGCATGTACTGATGCTTAGCGTATATATGTGAGGGTATTTCTGACCTGTGTATATACGTCACAGTAACGTCTCCGTACCCGCGGAATCGGGGCGTTACAAAGGGAATGACTCCCTTAAGATACAGTCGATACTCAAATAGATAATAGTGCTAACTCTTCTAATGATGGTTATGATAGTATGGATGCACATGTACTAAATGAAGAGCTTTCTCTATTTTGTGAAAACTTGCTAGAAAAGTACAAACTTTAAAAAAGAAAAGTTTTAAATTAAAAGAAAAAAATGAGAAATTGTTTTCAAAGCTAGACATGATTTTACAAGAGAGGGTTGAGATTTCAAGTGAAAGAGACTCCTTGAAAACCCAACTTGACCTTGTTTTAAAGGAAAATGAAATTTTGAAGAATTAAAATGATTTTGATATTATTTTTAAGAAAAATGAGGTTTTATCTTCAAAACTTGAAATTGTTTTAAAAGACAATGATTCTTTGAAAAATAAAATTCTTTCAATTTCAAAAGATCTAGATTTAGTTTCAAAAGAAAATATTTCTTTGAAAAATGATTTAGATTCTCATGTTTGCCATGCTTATTGTAGCTTCACCCTCTTGTGTTTCTATTGCATGCTCCACATCTTCTTCTAATGTTGAAAATGATATATGTATGTTGAAGAAGAGTGTAAATTATTTGGGCTCCACTTTGAGCTAATGTGCCATGAACCACACACGATTAGAATCCATGTTTCGTAAGAAACATGCTCCTCATATGAATGCACACAAAATACGGCATACACATGCTTATCATGATCACACACATGACACCATGTATGCTCATGTGTAAACTTGTACACATTGTGGACGTATGGGCTACCTTGCAAAGTTTTGTTATGATAGATACATAATTCAAATTTTGCAAACAAGTTTGTTTGGGTTAGGAAAAGTGCTAACTCTCATGGAACCAAGAAAGTTGGGTACCAAAATCCACCCCTATTATATTTGATGTAGGTGTTGGTCTCGCTTGACGTGAGATGTATTGATGCCTTGATGGTGGATGCGATTGAGCTTGATGGATATTACATTGGTTGAATCACCTTCAAGGATGTTTGGTGGAAGGACTACCATGATTTGGAGACCTAGAGATTAGCCCTTTTGGTTTTAGTAACTATTTCTAACTCCCATTTTGATTACATGCTCTCATTGATTTATTTTTAGCATATTTTGATTTTTCATGTTTATTATGCTAAATGCAATGTTAATTGGACTTGAGATATACATATGTAGTATTTGAGATACACCCATATTTATATGAACTATTATTTTTGTGTTCTCACTACAATTAAGCTATTGTGTATATCCTAACTTTAAAGCACGTGCATTTACCCTAATGATCATGTTTATCTATGATTTTGCACTTCACGTTTTGATTACTTGTTTAGATAAAATTTTTGTTAAAACTTGTGTTTATACTTGTACAAGTAGTGAGCTACACTTGGCTATTATGTGTTGTACTTCATTGCTCATTTGTACTCATTACATGTATATGTATAACCTAGTTTGATGATTCTCTCATTTATTCTTGACTTCCCTATTTTGGTACATGTTTTCATAAAAATGTATTTATCTTCATGTATATGTTGATTTTGTCTAAAACTATTATATATACATGTCTATCGTAGAGTCACTTTCTTTTCATGCAAAATTTTTATTATGGGCTCGTTATATTTGGGATATGTATGTATACTTTTAGTTGCAACAAAACATACTTATACCTTGAAGCGTATTTAATTTTGATGATTCCTTTCTTTTGATAAAAGAAATTTCATTGAGCTTCATTGCCTTTCTCCATGATTATACTTATTACATGATTTTTACACTCTATGTTTGGTCTTTACTCATGACTTTATTTTCAAGAGTTTTATATGTACTTTATAGACCTTGAGTGTCAATTATTGTGTGATTTTTATGTTCTCATGGATATATTCATATTTTATTTCATTTTTGAAGGATTTTTAACTATTTTTTCAAAATTACTTTAAACTAGTTATTTATTCTTCATTTGGTAGTGTTTTCAATTTACAACTATTTTCAAATCTTATTTTTGAAAACTTTTACCCTTAAAGAGCGGTTGGATGGGCGACTATGTCTTTTATACCCTTATTGAATATTTTTAAACTTGTGCATGAATAGGGTGGTAAGTATGAGTTATACACATGATCTTCATGTTATTTCATTTTTGTATACTCATATTTGATTCTTATATATTATACTTCAAATTTCAATTAGTATCAATTTCAATTTGTATTTCCAATTTTATACATACATATATATGATTTGATTGTGCTTGTTTTATAATATCTTTACACTTTTTAAAAGCACAAATTATGTTTATGCTAAGCTTGATTTTATTCCAAATGTTAATTGGTATCTTTACAAGCTTATGCCTTGATTTCAATTGTATTTATTTGGTATCAAAATGTACTTCATGTTTTACCTTAATTGGTATCAAAATCTACTATTGGTATCTTAAAATTTTTGTTTCTCTACAAATGGTACCAACTTTTGTTTTGTCAACTACAATTTGGTTTCATTGGTATCATAATTCATTTTGTTGACTTCAAGAGATTTCAAAAATTTATTTTAAAAGTGGTTTCAAAATTTGTTTGATATATATTGCCTATATGCAAGGGAGCTTAATATCTTTTCTATATATAGATTCATGTTGAAGTGAATTACACATATAATAGTGCTTGACCTCTGTTCCTTATGTAGGACACGTGTGTAGGGGGCTTCACATCTCCGCTTATACATTGTATATTATGCTTTATGTGGGTTAGGATCTAGTCATCCCTTCTCCATGTAATGCATGTGTACAGGGGGATATAACTTATCGTCTCTCCTCTTAATTAATGTATATCACATATACATCTTTATTGTTTGATTGTCCTCACCCCTTTGTTGATGAATTGACAAAAAGGGGGAGAAAAATTTAGAGAGTCTATATATGCATGTTTATATCCTTGTTTATATATATATGTTTTTGTTTACTTTATGCATTTCATTGAATATGTATTTGTTTATTGTTATGTATGAGTTAAGGGAGAGCTTCTATGATTATCTTTAATCCATGCATATATAACTTCATGAGATTTGTCATCATCAAAAAGGGGGAGATTGTTGGCCTAAAGGCCCATCACTCTAGTTTTGATGATGATTAACTCGTGTAGTTATAGTACTAATGATCTTCTGTTTATATAGTTTTAGTTATTGATTAGATCTTTGTAGGTGCTTAGCTTCAACAAAGGAGTTTTGGAGCTAACACATATAGATTCAAGAGCTCGCGCGTTAAGTTCGCATCTAGCACTCGGATGGAGTCAAGCTCTTTGGATCGTGTCGGCTTGGAGGACTTGTATAAAAAGACTTCGTTTTGTGTTTAGTTTAGTTGTATTTAGATCTTGTGTAAAGATAGATACTGTTGATATGCTCAAGTTCACACACACAAAAGTTCAATACGTTTGGTTTTCGGTTTAACTGGGTTTTGGATTTCAAGTTCACATAAATATGGTTTTCATGAATAGATAGAACCAAAATAAGTTTACATGGTTTAATGTATATTGGATTTCATCTATATACGTATATGCTTCATATATTTAAAAAAACTTATTTTAATGATCATATTCATGTGTTTAGAGTATTGTAATTAACAAAACCTATTTTTGAATTTCTTGTAAAAAAACATAAGATATATCTTTTTATGTGTATTGGATTCTATCCATACACCCTATGCTTCAAAAGAGTTTAAATATAATGTTTTTGTATTGATACAAGTTTGGAAAAAATCGGATTTCCATTTCAAAATGTTGTTTTCGAAAAATACTGATTTTGTGTTTAAGCCTTATTTTTACATTAGAAAAATAGTTAAAATAGTTTGCAATATGTGTTAATTTTTGGTCACACATATTTGTTATTCAAATATTTACAAGAACTGATTTTTGTGGAATTTATAGGATTTTATGGGATTTTATAGATGTTAAATAAAGCCAGAACCTGTTGGCGGTCGATCGGACGGTCGACCGGACAAGAGGTCGGTCGACCGATGTGCACAAGAAACGTGCACAAGGCCAGCCTCGAAGGCCGCCAAAATTTGATCGGGGAAAAATCGCGCACGAAAAGTGTATGTTTTGAAATCGATATTTAAAGTGTATGTTTTGGCTTCCTCGATACTTCTGTTATAGCATAGAGGCTAAAACGAGTCAAATCCACAAGGATGGGAGGCGATAGAAGCTTTACCAGTTGATTCACGTGTGTGTTAAAAGTTCTTCAATGTTTGAAAGAATGTAAAAAAACAAAAACAAAGAATGAAAAGAGAAGTACGGTGAAACACGAAGAAGTGGGAAACATAGAAGATAAGATATTGTGATTTTTAGAATGTTTCTAAAACAAAGTGAAAAATGTAAGAAAACCCATGGCTACTAACTACTAATGACTCTACCAACATGCTAACCTCTTAGTGATAGTTGTCTCACAGGTATTATTGACCATCACTAGTCTTGGTTCAGGAGCATTTCAAAGCATGACCCATGTGTAACTCATCACATCCCAACTCAACAAAATAAGTGCAAGCTACACTTAAACCATCAAAATTATACAAGTGTAAGCATGGAGTCAAGTAATGTTAGCATGTTAGAGAGTTAGGATGTTAGAGTGTTAGAACCATCATCATGAGTCATCAATGGTTCTTGCAAGAGCAAGGCCAAGTAGAGGCTATTAGATTCATGTGGATTATCAAATAAGAGTTAGCAAGTTAGTTGTTAGTAGTTAGTTGCCATGAGAGAAAAATTAGCTATACATGTTAAAAGGATTAGAGAGAAGAAAACAAAGAAAAGTTAAGAGAGCACCTTTCATAGATTGTCACCTTCTATTACAAGCACTCTTACTTCTCGACATGTACCACTCTCTCTCCCTATTACAAGATCACAAGAAATGAAAAATACAAAGAAGGAAGAAGAAGAACACTAACCTAAACTATCCTAAACTACAAAATGGAGATGAAAACTATCCTAAACTCTGCATATCTCCTGCTCTGAAAACCCCAAGGGGTATTTATAGGCACCAGGCTAAAGAGGGACCAGGGGGCAAACCCTGGCCCAAAGTATGGGTGCGGCCGCGCCCGTGCGGCCGCGTTTTCGCTGCTCTTCTAGAGTCGCACGTGCGGCGCTTTGGACCGTGTGCTTCTCGTCTATCCCCTGTCAGATGCAGTTCCCGGTTTCTGGTTTTGGCCCCTGATTTTGACGAATCAGCTCTCCAAAGTCAATGGCTAGATTATAGGCCTTTAATCACCCATTAAATGGAGATTTAGGGTCTTCTTCTTCATTGCACACCATGGACCTAGAAACATGCAAGAGAGGTGTTTATTAGCAAAATTTTATATGAAATAAATGTGAAGATATGGTATGAAATATGCAGTTTTAGAGACTAATCACACCCCCTCACTTTCGCAGTCCTGAGCAAAATAAAAAAACTAAAGGAATTATTACACCACTTTTGCAGGTGACGCGATTGAACTGAGCATGTGCAACAAGCCGTTAAACCTCTAGGTTTCCTTAGAGGAGGAGTTTTTATCTCCTTAGGGTTTTCAGGGATTACACCCACAAAATTCATAAAGGAAAAAAAAATCAAATGTTAGCATTTTAAAAACACATTTTGAAATAGAGAAAAGAGTTGAAGTATTTTTGTGAAAATATAAGTGATCTAAGGTCATAAGTTAACCAGAAATTATTCTTCCTTAAACTAAGTCGAAATGTAAAATCTTATTATATATTAAATGTAAGAATTTAAAATTGAATTGATTCTTTGATCTTTCATAAACTCTTATAAAAATATGCACTTTGTGAACAGTGAAGGTTTTTGGGATATCGACTCAAACTTTCATGCCATTGATTTTTGTAAATTTATTTATTTATTTATTTCTTTTTTCTTCCCTTACTTTTCTTAGGCTTTCTTATTTACCCAGGTAGTGAGCCTTTAGCCGGTGACTTCTAAACCAGATAATCTTAGGGCACCAAATGAGAAAACATCCCTCGGACTTAAGGACTCGAGTAAATAAGGCCACAAAACTAAAAGGGATTATTTTTATTTTTGTCCACCTTTTAGGTGTGAATAATCATGCTTCCTGAGGCATAATTACCCAACTTCAATAAGTGGCTTTTATTATCATTATATATATATATATTTAATATATTTTTTATGGCATTTTCAGTCTTTGTTTCAATCCCAAAAATTGTGTAAGTGTGAAGTGCATAAAACTAAAGCAAAAAAATTCAAGATCAAATTATCTTTCCAATCTTACTTTCTTATCCTAAAATTTAAACAAGATCTATTATTTTAACTCGGTTTAAAATTTCATAATTATAGGTCTTCCTAATTCCTAAGATAATTTTAATTTTCTTAAAAATAAATCAAAACTAATTCCCTTATGTCAAAAAGTTTTGTAAAAAGAAAAGAAAAGAGTTATTTATATAAAAGAAAATTTTAAAAATTTCCTAAGAAGAAGTGTAAAAGAAAGAAAATGTAAAACTACATATGTTAGTAAACCCTCCCCCACACTTATCTCATGCATTATCCTTAATGCATCGTGAATGTGTATATACATGAAAGAAATAGGAAGGGAAGGAAAATTATCTCATGGTGGTGGCTCCGGTGGTGGTCTGATTGGGCCAAGCGTTACTACGCAATCAAGATATCGTGGATCTTTCAGAAACTCACTAATAACCTCTCTAGTGCGACCCAGTAAAAGGATGATTGACTGAATGGTCTTATTTAAAAACTTATCCTCATCTAATTTTCAATTTTCAAAAATAATTACTGAGTCATTTTCTTCAACATCATTGTCCAACAATGATGTGTGATTTTAGGAGATGATGGATTTGGACTCAAATGGATCAGGAATAAAAACCGATATCGACCCGGGAATTTGACTCAGATCAAGTAGAGAGTCAATAATGAGAGTCAAAATTAGTTCAAAAATAGGGTCCAAACCAAAGAATTGATGTTCACACACTTTTCCCATTAATGAAGTGTGATCATAAGATATTGGTGATTCAATTTCACGGTGTACGGGTACAGGATTCAATGCTGACTCTAGAATAGAGAAAAAATCTGATAAAAATACCGGAGTCATTATTGAATCAAAAAGTGAAATGGAGTTACTAACATGAGGTTCAGGATCACATTCAGGTTCAAGTTCAATTCAGGAAAAGGATAACTTGTCAAAATGTCAAGAGGTTGATGTTGGTCAAGTTCAGGTTGGTATGATAAAATTGAAACTAGATTTTCAAAATGACATGATTCTTGGGTCCAATTAGTAGAGTTAGGGATACAAGGATCGGTCAAAGGTCAACAAGAAAGACTTTCCTGCTCTCATTGATCAATTCACTCATTAGTGAGTCTAACCAACTGATAGGCCGGGTAACAGAATTTGGAGTCGGAATCATGTCTTTCATACTTTTTGCAATTGGTTCTTCTTGAAAAGGTGAGTATGGAAGTTGATTTTGAAAATTGTGGTGAAATTGTTAGTCCATCGGATTTTGCGATTGCTGCTCGGACTCACGCAAGGGTTCCATATTCAAGTCCAGTAATGATGGTAGTTCATTTTGAATCAGTGAGACTGAAAAAGATGAGTAGGACTCTTGAAAATTTGGCTGAGATGATGAGTCCAACATTTTTTAAAATCGTTGCAATTTTTCACAAAAGACTTCCAAACGCTCTTCTAGCTCAGATTCTTCTTCAATTGGATGTTCTAGAAAAGGAGTATATGGAGTTTGATTTGGGAAGGATTGTGAATTAAGAAGATTTTGAATTTGTTATTAGGACTCAAGCATGGCTTCCATACTCCTTTCCAAATTGGATTTTTCCTCAGTTGGTGGAACAGGAAAAGGAGGATATGAAGCCGAATCGGGGAATGAATATTGTGGACAAGGTGGCTAAAAATTTGACTCGGGGGACGTGAATTCCCATGAACTCTGTGAAAAGTGGAAATTATTTTGAAAATTATAGTCATAGGATTGGGGATATGGGTCATATTAAGTCGGATAATCCCAACTCGGCATATATGGTGGTTTATGTTATACATAGCCGGGTCAGAGTTATTCGAGTCAAATAAGGTCGGGGTGAAATATGGATTTATATTATGATTGAAAAAATTATTGTTGTTAAAATCCATTTCACAATTTACAAAAAAAAAGAAAACAAACAAAAAGCAAACAAAGAAAAAGAAAACAAGCCTATGCTAGGGTTGACTTAGACCTACATGACTCCTGACTGATTAAACTTTCCACGGGGGGTATATTGTCAGAATCTGACCACGAGTTAATCGGTCAGGTAGGAGAAAGATCAGTGGGAGGTATCCGTGCTAGAGCAACGGGCCTAATTATGCCAAATCACTGTTCTTCGAGGTTTCGCCTCTCAATCCCCAACCTTAGACACCGATTTATAAGAGTCAACTTCTAACAATTTTTCCCTTAGGTCAATCTCTTAAATGAGTTCGAGATGTCCCCAGGGGACAACGTCTAGCAATTTTTATTAAGGTTTGGGTTGTGTGAGCGGGGAGGTGATTTTTGGGCTAAGGGAGGGTAATGACTTCCCCACCTTATATTATATTGCGTTTTGCCCTTAAGTTCAATTCGTGCAAGTGTGCAATATAGATAAGAATGAACACTCAAAGCGAATAAATCACCCACGTGTTTGTTCGCCCGAAGCCCTTCACTCTAGTTTTGATGATGATTAACTCATGTAGTTATAGTTTACTAATAATCTTTTGATAATTAGTTCCAGATATTTGATCAAGATTTTAGTAGGTGTTTAGCTTCAACAAAGGAGTTTTGGAGCTTTCACATGTTGATTCAAGAGTTCGAGCGTCAAGATCGCATCTAGTACTCGGTTGCAGTCAAGCTCGTTGGATCATGTTTGGATCGAGTCGACTTGGAGAAGGAGTTCTACAAGAAGACCTCGGTTTGTATTTAGTTTATGTTTAGACATTGTGTAAAGATTAGATATTATTGATATGCTCAAGTTCACATACACACACAAGTTTTAAAGTTTGTTGGTTTTAGTTTTTGGTTTAACCGACTTTGGATTTCAGGTCAAAAATATAGATAGATATCTTTATATGTATATTGGATTCTATCCATATACAATATGCTTCAAAGTTGTTTAAATATCTTATTTTTGTATTTACTTGAGTTTTGGAGAAAACGGTTTTCCATTTTAAAGTTTGGTTTTTGGAAAATACAGTTTTCGTTTAAAGGCCAAATTTCAATATCACAAAAAATGGTTCAAATAGTTTGTAATATGTGTTAATTTTTAGTTACACATATTTGTATTTCAAAAATCTAATAAGAACTTATTTTTGTGGAATTTATGTGATTTTATGAGATTTAATTGAAGGTAAAATTATCAAGTTTTTAATCCCTATGACAGTTGGACCTGGCCTTCTCCGAGGCAAAACTCGGTCGACCGGTCCGGTCGACCGACGTGCACAAATGTGCACGGCAGTAGTAGCTGGTGGGCTGGTCGACCGGGTTGGTCGACCGCCAGAGAGCTCTGCTCCTGGAAATGGCCCCGGTCGATCGGGCGGTCGACCGGCAGAGAGCTGCTGCTCTCTGTATCCAGTCACGGTCGACCGGGCGGTCGACCGGTGGCTCAACGGTCATAACAATGACCGTTGGCCAGTCGACCGGGCGATCGACCGGAAAGTCATTTCTGACCTTTCCTGGCTGCCATCGGGTAGAATTTTGAGAGGGTATAAATACACATCTCTTGAGCTGATTTCTTCATGGTTTTAGAGAGCAAAAATTTCTTATCTTTCTAAGTGTTTAACAGCAAGTTTTAAAAAGTTTGGGCTTAAAAATTTCATCTTTATTTGTTCCAAAAAGGGTTGGAAAATTCAAAGAAAAAGAGAAGTCTTTGGGAATTGTTTTGTTCTTCATTTCTATTTAATCCTAGAAGTTTTTTCCAAGTATTTTCTTTGTTATTTGATTTCCAAACTCTTTGTTTTCTCACACTTGAGCTATCTATCTATCCTATCTATTAGGATCTTGTTCTGTAAAAAATTAGTTTGTGGTCTTTGAGATCACCAAGAGTTGCAAACCTTCTTTGTGTTATTGTTATCCCTCTTATGTAGAGGTGATTGTGGAGGAGTGTTTGAGTTGGTGGTATCCCGCTAATGAGAGGTGATTGTGGAGGTTGTATTTGGTTGTGTTGGTATCCCTCTAAGTGTAGAGGTGATTGTGGTGGTGCTAGGCTCTGTGCCTTATCCCTCTAGTGAGAGGTGATTGTTGTTTGGCTAAATGCCCATCCCTCTAAGTGTAGAGGTGATTGTTATGGTGCCTGCCTCTCGTGTAGAGGTTGTTGTTTGAGAGAGGAGTTATGTACTCCAAGTTTATATTACCCAAATCCTCAGTGGAGGTTCCCTGTGTGGGAAGTCCTGTGTGGACGATATAGTGGAAATCCTTTTGTGTGAAGGCGGGGACATAGAGCAGTGGCTCGAACCTCGAAACATATCTTTGTGTTTGCGTTTGATCCACTATCTCTAAACTCTCTCTCTCTTATATTGTGCCTTACATTATTTCATATTGTTCATATCATACTTATATGCTTGGTATTGTTTGTGTGCCTCACTTGTGTTGAACCAAGAGAGCTTTACATGGCACCTCAACTCTTATTTAGAGGAATTTAGAGAAGATAGTCCAGAGCCCTTCATCGGGAATTCGGCTACACTCTTTGGTTACACTAAGTGTGTTGCAATTTATTTTTAATTTCTCATCATTTGTCATTAGATTAGCCTTATACCTATTCACCCCTCCTCTAGGTGTACTTTCAATTAATATTAGAGCCTACGCTCCTGATATTAGGTTTAACCACCTAGGAGTGAGATCTTAGTTAGCTAATCTATATTTGCATTTGCACACTTATTTGTTTACACACACACTCTCATGGATTACCTTGCCCCTCCCATGTTTGATATTTCTAACATCGATATGTGAAATTTTAAGATGATTATGTATCTCAAAAGCCTAGGAATGCATGTTTACCTTACCGCTACCAAGAAATCTTATCTTGGTAATAAAGAGCATATAGAGGCCAATGCACAAACCCTAGAGGCACTTAGAAGCACTCTAAGCAAAGATTATCTTATGACTGTTTCTCATTGTAATTCCGCCTTTGCAGTGTGGAACACCTTGACCTCTCCAAAGTTTCAAACGCCAAACATTGTGGAGAAGGAATCTAGTGGAGATGAGTCCGACCAATATTGCTACATGGTCCAAGGGAATGACTCCCTTGAGGTAAACTTGGACACCCATCTAGATGATTGTGTTAATTCTTCTTGTAGTGATGATTATGTTGATGCCGATGCATTAAATGAAGAACTATCTCTTGTTTGTGAAAATCTTTTACAAAAATACCAACTCTTGAAAAAGCCTTAAACTAAAAGAAGAGAATAAGGATTTGTTTTCTAAATTTGATGTTGCTTTGCAAGAGAGAGATGAGATTTCAAATGAAAGAGACTCTTTGAAATCCCAACTTGATCTTGCTTTAAATGAAAACAAAATCTTAAAAGGTAAGAATAATTGTGATGAAGTTTTGAAGAAAAATGAAGTTCTATCTTGAAAACTTGTTTTTGTTTTAAAAGAAAATGATTCTTTGAAAAATAAAATTATTTCTATTTCAAAAGAATTGGATTTGATTTCTAAGGAAAATATTTCCTTGAAAAATGATTTAGACTCACATGTTTTCCATGCTAGTATTGCTTCACCTTCTAGTGTTTCAATTGCATGCTCCACCTCTTCTTCAATTATTAAAAATGATATGCTAAGAGTGTTGATTGTTTGGGCTCCACTTTGAGCCAATGTGCCATGAACCACACACTGTTGGAATCCATGTTTCACAAGAAACATGCTCCTTACATGCATGCACACTATACACGACACACACATGCTCATCATGCTCACACACATGATTCCATGTATGCTAATGTGTACACTTGTACACATTGTGGACGTAAGGGCCACCTTGCAAAGTTTTGTTATGATAGAATACATAATGTAAATTTTGCAAATAAATTTATTTGGGTTAGGAAAGGTGCTAACCCCCATGGACCCAATAGAGTATGGGTATCAAAATTCACTTCTATTTTATTTGATATAGGTGCGGGCTCTTGCTTGACGTGAGGGCATTGGTGCCTTGAGGTCAATGCGTTCCGAACTATATGGTGACACTTTTCGATGCATCACTTTCAAGGGGAGTTTAGTGAGAGGACCACCATAATTTAGAGATCTAGAGATGTGCCCTAATGGTTTTGGTGACTATCTCTAACTCCTCATTTAGTGTACATGCTTTCATATTGTTGATTTTAGCATGTTTTGACTTTTCATAATTATTATGTTAAATGTTATGATAATTGGACTTGTGATATACATAAGTAGTATTTGAGATACACCCATGTTTATATGGACCATTACTTTTGTGCTCTCACTTTAGTTTAGCTATTGTGTATATATAAAACATGTGCATTTAGCCAAATGATCATATTGGTTTATGTCTTTCGTTTTATGCTTCATGTTTTGATTACATGTTTAGATGTAAATTTTCATTAAAACTTATGTATATACTTGTACAACTAATGAGCCACATTTAATTTTTATATATTTGTGCTTAATAGTTCATTTGTACCCATTAGATGTACTAGTATAGCCTAATTTTGATAATTCTTGCATTTTAACTTGTATTCCCTATTTTGGTACATGTTTTCATGATAAAGTGTTTAGCTTCATGTATATGTTAATTTTGTTTAAAACTTTAGATATACATGTATACCCTTGAGTCACTTGCTTTTCATGCAAATTCTATTAAGGACTCATATTTGTTTGGAATATGTATGTATAGTTTTAGTTTTAACTAAACATACATATACCTTAAAGTATATTTAGTTTTGATGATTCTCATGTTTTTAGTAAGGAATTTCATATGAGCTTTATTATCTATTTTCATGATTATGCTTTTCACATCATTCTTGTACACTCAATTACTTAATGTTTTCTCATGACTTTGTTTTCATGAGTATTATATGCGCTTTATAGACTTTTAGTGTCAATTGTTAAGTGATTTTCATGTTTTCATAGACAAACCCTTATTTTATTCCTTACTTGAATGATTTTGTACTAGTTTTCTAGATTATCATAAAACTAGTTGCGTTTTCTTCATTTTGAAAGAGTTTTCATTTGTGTCAAAATTATTTTCAAATCCTATTTTTGAAAACCCCTTCCATCAAAGGGCGGATGGATGGGCGACCATGCCTTGTGTGCCTAATTAAAAATCTTTTTAAACATGTGCATGAAAGGGAGGTATTTATGAGTTATACACTTGATCCTCATTATATTTTCAATTGGTATCACAATTGATATTTTTCTTATATACTCATATTTTTTCTATATATGTATGCTTCAAACTTCAAATAGTATCAATTTTGATTGGTATTTACATTTTCATACATATATATATGTGATTTGATTGTGCTTACAATATCTTTACATCTTAAAGCATAAATTATATTTATGCTAAGCTTGATTTACTCCTTAATGTCAATTATTTTTTTAATTAGTAACTTATACAAGCTCATTCATTATTTTTATTGGTATTTCATAAAGGGGGGGAGAAAATTCATGTTTTATCTTTCAATTGGTATCTTTCAATTGAGTTTATTTTCAAATGGTATCTTACTCTCATTCTTTATGATAAAAATTATTTTGTTTTGGTATATGCTAACATTTTCAATATTGGTATCATGTTTCATTTTAAATTGGTATCTATATTGATATGAGTTATGTTTACCTAAAACAATTTGGTTTTTTACTTTCAACTGGTTGTTACTTTCATTTGGTATCAAGATTTTCAATGTATATATTTCAATTGGTATCAAAACATACAAATGTTTCATTTTCTATTGGTATCAAAGATTTACAAGTCATTTTAAATTGATATCAAGATATTTTCAATTGGTATCTTTTAGTATCTTAAAAAAAATTTTACTTTCAATTGGGATCGTAAAAATATTTTTGTTTATTCTTCAATTGGTATCATAAATTGGTATTATAATGTTTCGAGGTATACCTTATCACAAATTGATATATTTTTCAATTGGCATCATAATGCTTTGATTTGTATTGTTTATATGTAAGGGAAGCTTAACATCTTCTCTTTATATAAATTCATGTTGAGTGTATTTCATATTGAAGTAATTGACCTTTCTTTGGTATGTAGTACACGTGTGTAGAGGGAGCTTCACATCTCTTTTTATATATTGTATATTATGCGTTATGTGATTAGGGTTTAGTCATTCTTTTTCATATAATGCATGTATGCAGGGGGAGTTAACTTTACGTCTCTCCTCTTCATGAATGTATATCGCATATACATCCTTCTTGTTTGATTTGATAAAAGAGAGAAATTTTTTTATGTCCCTTTGTTGATGATTTGACAAAAGGGGGAGAGAAATTTGGAGTTTTATATATGCATGTTTATGCATGATTTCCTTGTTTTATACAAAAAGGGAGAAAAGCATTTTGAGAATTTTATCTATGGATGTTTATATCACTTAAATACATGTTTATTTTTAAATTGGTATGAGAGCATATATGTTTTGATTTCAATTGGTATCAGCACATATATGTGTCATTTGTTTTATGCATACATTGAATATCTTTATAGTTTATTGCAATGCATGAGTTAAGGGGGGTCTTCTATAAAACTTAACTTTAATCCATGCATATATAACTCCATGAGTTTTGTCATCATCAAAAAGGGGGAGATTGTTGACCCAGAGGCCCTACACTCTAGTTTTGATGATGATTAACTCATGTAGTTATATTTTACTAATAACCTTATGATATTTAGATCTAGATATTTGATCAAGATTTTAGTAGGTGTTTAGCTTCAACAAAAGAGTTTTAGAGCTTTCACATGTTGATTAAAGAGTTCGAGCGTCAAGATCGCATCAAGTACTCGGTTGGAGTTAAGCTCGTTGGATCACGTTTGGATAGAGTCAACTTGGAGAAGGAGTTCTACAAGAAGACCTCGGTTTGTGTTTAGTTTATGTTTAGATCTTGTGTAAAAATTAGATAGTATTGATATGCTCAAGTTCACATACACACACAAGTTTTAAAGTTTGCTGGTTTTGGATTTTGGTTTAACCGACTTTGGATTTCATGTCAAAAACATAGATGATATCTTTATATGTATATTGAATTCTATCCGTATACAATATGCTTCAAAGTTATTTAAATATCTTGTTTCTGTATTTACATGAGTTTTGGAGAAAACGGTTTTCTATTTCAAAGTTTGGTTTTTGGAAAATACGGTTTTCGTTTAAAGGCCAAATTTTAATATCACAAAAAATGGTTCAAATAGTTTGTAATATATGTTAAATCTTAGTCACACATATTTGTATTTCAAAAATCTAATAAGAACTTATTTTTGAAATTTATGTGATTTTATGGGATTTAATTGAAGGTAAAATTACCAAGTTTTTAATCCCTATAACAGTTGGACCTGGCCTTCTGCTGGTCGACCGGCCGGTCGACCGAGGCAGAAGTCGGTCGACTGGTCCGGTCGACTGACGTGCACAAACGTGAACGACAGTAGTGGCTGGTGGGCCGGTCGACCGGGTCGGTCGACTGCCAGAGAGCTCTGCTCTTTGGAAATGGCCCCGATCAACCGGGCGGTCGACCGGCAGAGAGCTGCTGCTCTCTGTATCCAGTCTCGGTCGACCGGGCAGTCGACCGATGGCTCAACGGTCATAAAAATGACCGTTGGTCGGTCGACCGGAAGGTCATTTCTGACCTTTCCTGGCTGCCAACGGGCAGAATTTTGAGAGGGTATAAATATCCATCTCTTGAGCTGGTTTCTTCATAGTTTTAGAGAACAAAAATTTCCTATCTTTCTAAGTGTTTAACAACAAGTTTTTAAAAGAGTTTTGGGCTTAAAGATTTCATCTTTATTTGTTTCAAAAAGAGGTTGAAAAATTCAAAGAAAAAGAGAAGTCTTTGGGATATGTTTTGTTCTTCATTTCTATTTAATCCTAGAAGTTTTCCCAAGTATTTTCTTTGTGATTTTGATTTCCAAAGTCTTTGTTTTCTCACATTTGAGCTATCTATCTATCCTATCTATTAGGATCTTGTTCTGTGAGGAAAATTGGTTTGTGTTCTTTGAAATCACAAGAGTTATAAACCTTCTTTGTGTTATTGTTATCCCTCTTCTGTAGAGGTGATTGTGGAGGAGTGTTTGAGTTGGTTGGTTTCCCTCTAGTGAGAGGTGATTGTGGAGGTTGTATTTGGTTGTGTTGGTATCCCTCTAAGTGTAGAGGTGATTGTGGTAGTATTAGGCTTTGTGCCTTATCCCTCTAGTGAGAGGTGATTATTGTTTGGCTAAGTGCCCATCCCTCTAAGTGTAGAGGTGATTGTTATGGTGTCTTGCCTCTTATGTAGAGGTTATTATTTGAGAGAGGAGTTGTGTACTCCAAGTTTGTATTACCCAAATCCTCAGTGGAGGTTCCCTGTGTGGGAAGTCCTGTGTGGACGATATAGTGGAAATTCTTCTGTGTGAAGGCGGGAACGTAGAGCAGTGGTTCGAACATCGAAACATATCTTTATGTTTGCGATTGATCCACTATCTCTAAACTCTCTCCTATATTGTGCCTTGCTTTATTTCATATTGTTCATATCAAACCTATATGCTTGGTATTGTTTGTGTGCCTCACTTATGTTAAGCCTAGAGAGCTTTACATAGCACCTCAACTCTTATTTTGAGGAATTTAGAGGAGATAGTCCAGAGCCCTTCACAGGGAATTCAGCTACACTCTTTGGTTACACTGAGTGTATTGCAATTTGTTTTTAATTCCGCATCATTTGTCATTAGATTAGCCTTACACCTATTCACCCCCCTCTAGGTGTACTTTCAGTTTTTGTCCTAACTATATGCAGTGCAATATGTACACCTCCGTCAAGATCACAACAACACAAGAACAAAATACAGTATATTGGAATGAAAATTGACACGTTCCTAGATGCAAATGTCTAAACTGTTTAAAGCATCGAATTTTCGTATTTAAGCTCTTAAAATTATTTACAATGTACAGGTAATATAAAAAAAAATTTAGCAGCAGAGTATAAGATATATAAGAATTTATCCAACTACACAAGAGCAAGTGTGGACTTCTACAATGCTAAAAATTTAACTTGCACACCAAAAAACAAAGAAGAAAAGTTAACAAAAACATGAAATCAAACCGTTCCAATCCCCGGCAACTGCGCCAAAATTAAATCAGTAGAAAACCGCGCACGAAAAGTGTATGTTTTAAAATCGATATTTAAAGTGTGTGTGCTTTGGCTTCCTCAATATTTCCGTTATAGCATAGAGGCTAAAACGAGTCGAATCCACAAGGACGGGAGGCGATAGAAGCTTTACCGGTTGATTCACCTGTGTGTTAAAAGTTCTTCAATGTTTGAAAGAATGTAAAAAAAAGAAAATAAAGAATGAAAAGAGAAGTACGGTGAAACACAAAGAAATGGAAAACATAGAAGATAAGATATTTGTGATTTTTAGAATGTTTTTAAAACAAAGTGAAAAATGTAAGAAAACCTATGGCTACTAACTATTGATGACTCCACCAATATGCTAACCTCTTAGTGATAGTAGTCTCACATGTATCATTGGCCATCACTAGTCCTTGGTTCTAGAGCGTTTCAAAGCATGACCCTTATGTAACTCATCACATCCCAACTCAACAAGACAAGTGATAGCTACACTTAAACCATCAAAACTAAATAAGAGTAAGCATGAAGTAAAGTAATGTTAGCATGTTAGAGAGTTAGGATGTTAGAGTGTTAGGTCCATCATCATGACCCATCAATGGCTCTTGCAAGAGCAAGGCCAAGTAGAGGCTATTAGATTCATGTGGATTATTAAATAAGAAGATAGCAAGTTAGTTGTTAGTAGTTAGTTACCATGAGAGAAAAATTAGCTATACATGTAAAAAGAATTAGAGAGAAGAAAACAAAGATAAGTTAAGAGGGCACCTTTCATAAATTGTCACCTTCTATTATAAACACTCATGCTTCCCAACATGTACCACTCTCTCTCCTTATTACAAGATCTATAAGAAATGGAAAATACAAAAGAGGAAGAAGAAGAACACTAACTTAAACTATCCTAAACTACAAAATGGAGATGAAAACTACCCTTAACTCTTCATATCTCTTGCTCTGAAAACCCCAAGGGGTATTTATAGGCACCAAGGGAAGGGGGGCCAGGGGGCAAATCCTGTCCCAAAGTACAAGCGCGGCCGAGCCCGTACGGCCGCAGAAACGCGGCCCAGGCCGTGTTTCCGCGTCTCTTGTAGAGCCGCGCGCGGCGCTTCGAGCCGCACGCTGTCCCGTCTGTCCCCTATCAGATGCAGTTCCCTGTTTCAGGTTTTAAGCCCCTGGTTTTGACGAATCAGCTTTCCAAAGTCAATGGCTAGATTATAGGCCTTTAATCACCCATTAAATGGTGATTTAGGGTCTTTTTCTTCATTGCACACCATGGACCTAGAAACATGCAAGAGAGGTGTTTATTAGCAGAATTTAATATAAAAAAATGTGAAGATGTGGTATGAAATATGCATTTTTAGAGACTAATCACCGATCGACCGGGCGATCGACCGGCTGAAACTACCCCAACTCTCGGGTAGTGCCGGTCGACCGGGCGGTTGACCGACAGGCTATGCCCGATCGACTAGGCGATCGACCGGAGCACCAACGATCAGAAATATGACTGTTGGGTCGGTCGACCAGAAGGGCAATTTGGACCTTTTCTGGCTGCCAACGGCTAGTTTTTTGAGAGGCTATAAATAGGGCTTCTCTTGGGCTGTTTTCAACAAGATTTTTAATGAGCTTCTCTTCCCATCTTTCAAGTGTTTTGCAGCAAGTTTTAGAAGGGTTTTTGAGCCAAAAGTTTTGTCTTTTATTTGTTTTCAAGGGTTAGAAAAATCAAAGAAAAATAGTCTTTGGTAAATTGGTTTTGATCACTATTTCTATTTCTGTCTAGTATTTTTTGCAAGTATTTTTCGTTGTGATTTTTATTTCCAAACACCTTGTTTTCTCACACTTGAGCTATCATATCTAATCCTATCTATAAGATCTTGTTTTGTGAGAAAAATTGTTTGTGGCCTATTGTGATCACCAAGTGTTGTTTGTGGTGTATTATGATCACCAAGTGTTGTAATCTCTTCTTTACTGTGGGTTTGTGTTCATCCCTCTAGTGTCGAGGTGATTGTGGTTTAGCTTTATGCCTATCCCTCTTTGTGTAGAGGTGATTGAGTTTTGACTTAGTGCCTATCCCTCTTATGTAGAGGTGAATGTGGTTGAGTTTTGGCTTTCTGCCTTGTCCCTCTTGTGTAGAGGTGGCTGTATTTGAGAGTAGAGTAGTGTAATCCAAGTATTGTGTTGTAATCCTCGGTGGAGCTTCCTTGGTGGAAGGTCTTGTGTTGACACATAGTGGAAATCTTTCTGTGTGAAGGCAGAGACGTAGAGCAGTGGCTCGAACCTCGAAACATATCTTAATGTTTGCATTTGATCCACTATCTCTTAACTCTCTCTTATATCTTGCATTGTTTTAGATTGTTTACATCTCATACATGCTTGGTATTATTTGTGTGCCCATACTTGTGTTGAACTAAGAGAGCTTTATATAGAACCTCAACTCTTAATTTAGAGGAATCTCGAGGAGATAGTTCAGAGTCCTTCACGGGAATTCGGTTACACTCTTTGGTTACATATAGTGTGTTACATTTTAGTTTTAATTTCGCATCATTTGTCATTAGATTAGCTAGCACACCTATTCACACACCCCTCTAGGTGTATTTCATTCACTTGGAATTAAGAGGACATGCCCGGGCTTGATCCTCAGATTGCTATGCATCGACTCAACATCAGTCCAGACGCCAAGCCAGTCAAACAACAGCAATGACAGTTGTGTCCCTAGATCATGCAAGCAATCGAATTAGATGTCAAGAAGCTCATAGACTCTAGTTTCTTCAGGGAAGAGCAATATCCTGATTGGGTGGCCAATATAGTGCATGTTCTCAAGAAGAATGGAAAGATCTGGGTTTGCATTGATTACCGCAATCTAAATGCTGCTTGTCCTAATGATGAACTTCCTCTCCCGATCACGTATGCATGATTGACATACATGCAGTTTTGAGAGGATATCTATTATGGATAGCTTCTCAGGGTATAATCAAATAAAAATGTGCCCTGAAGATGAAAAGTATACATCTTTCTTGACACCTTTAGGAGTATACTACTACAAAACACTGGTGCAACCTATCAACAAGCCATGAATGCGATCTTCCATGAGGATATACGTAAGACTGTAGAATGATACGTCGACGATATCGCTGTGAAAAGCCATGACAAAGGTAATCATCTCAAAGACCTGAAGAGAGTGTTTGACATTCTGAGGGCTCATCAGTTAAAGATGAAGCCAACCAAGTCCTTCCTGGGGGTAGCCAATGACAAGTTCCTTGGGTTTGTTGTTACATCCAAAGGAATCCACCTAGATCCAGAGAAAATCCGTGCCGTCCAAGAGATGCAACCTCCGAGAAATCTTAAAGAACTCAGAGGCTTACATAGACGATTGGCCTATATCCAGAGATTTATATCAAATCTTTCAAGACATTGCCAACCCTTCACCAAATTAATGAAGAGGGGAGTCTTATTCATTTGGGGTAATGCTTGCTAAGCAGCATTCGAAGAGATCAAGGAGTATCTCACACACCCACCATTCTTGTAGCTCCAATATCAGGAAAACATTTCTTGTTATATGTTCGAGCGATGGATCATTCTTTGGGAGCTTTACTAGTTCAAAACAATAATCAAAATTATGAACAGGCAATCTACTATTTAAGTAGAACAATGATTGAGACAGATCACCATTACAACCCAATTGAGAAGGGAACTTAGCGTTAGTTTTCGCCATCCAGGAGTGTGACACTACCTTATGAGGCAACGCATTCACGTCATCTTCAGAGTTAATCTCTTATGATTGCTTATGACAAAGCCATCTTCACTGAACTGCAGATTAGCGAAGTGGGCCATATTGCTCTCACAATATGAGATGCACTTCATGCCACAAAAGGCGATCAAAGGGAAAGCTGTGGCAGATTTCCTGGCTGATCATCCAGTTCCAGGAACTTCAAAATTGTATGATGATCTACCAGATGAGATTGCAGAAGTTAACTTGATTAACACCTCGGCAACTATTCTTCGACAGAGCGTCAAGGACAAATCCCGAGAGAAATATCATCACAAGTGTGGGGGTAGTACTTTTCCCCACATAATTTGTGATCCCTCGTGCATTTTTTAACTGAGCCATGAACCAATGTCTCAGAATATAACACCCTCTTGATCGGGTTACAACTTGTTGAAGAGATTGGAGTCAAAAATCTCGAAGCATATGGTAATTCAAAGCTCATCATCAACCAGGTTTGTCGGGAGTACGAAGTCCGACATGAAGATTTAGTGCCATACCAAAATGCAACCATTGAGATGGCAAGGAAGTTTAGAAACTTCTACATTGACCATGTACCATGCTAGTAAATGCACATGCAGATGCACTGGCGTCCCTCGCTACTTCATTGGCCCTTCCCGTAAGATCCATGGAGAGAGTACTTGTCTAAAGTCATGTCTTATACTGTTGCAAATTTGCCCTTGAAGACAGTAAAACCCTAAAAGGAAACCTTCAAGTTAAAGAGGTTTTTGAGACTTCGACAAGTCTCGAACCTAAGAATTGGCGATTCCTTTACATTGACTTCATTTTATACAGCATATTGCCTACGACCCTAAGGAGGCAGTTGTACTGGGGGGGATTTGAAAGTGTATTACAATTTTTTTTTTGAATCAATGAAAAATTACAATAACTCAAAATTTCAACTACAAAAGAGAAAAGACACTCAAGCTCAAATCTTCTCTTTATTTAAGGCTTGGTTCTTTGTGTAGTGGTGAAAAGTGAATCTTGTTTTTCGTTGATCGGGTGAATGTCAAACTCTTCTAGAAATCTTCTCCTTGGATCACAGACGGAGTAGCACAACTCCTATCCAATGAAAACTCAAAGAGGCTTATGCAAAAACTTGAACTCAGCAAGTTGGTAGAAGAGTTTAACTCCTTATGAGTATTTCTTAGCTGAAAATTTTTGACCCCTCTTCAATAGCAAACTGAGCTATTTATAACGGTTTCAGGGGTAAAGCTGTCCCCTAAAAGCCCTCCAACTCCCCTCATTACGTGGGCAGTACCAGACCCAGTAATAAAGGTAGTTATAACTGAGACGCAGGGCTCCTTTGTAGTTGAAACACGGGCTTGAGCTCTGTGTTTAGTCGTTGAGGTAATGTTGGACGCGAATCTTGAGCTTCACATTTGGGTGCCGCGGTGGTTTCCTCATTGATGTGGTATTAGACGTGTGCCTCGAGCTTTGCATCTGAGATATGGGCTTTAAGCTCTGTGTCTAAGCACTAAAAGTGACGCTGAGATGCGGGCTTGAGCTCCGCGTCTTGACAATGAAGGGATGCTGGGACCCAGGCTTTGAGCCCTGCATTTTGGTTTTACACGAGTGGCTTTGATTAGCCTCGCATCTGAAGCATGGACACTAGTATCTGATGACTTGTCTTCAATAATTTTTAGACAGTCTACAGAATCCCCTCCAAAGTTTTTAAAACTCCATGGTTGACTGGAATAGGTTTCAAAATACTTTGGACTTTCCATTTGGCAGTAAGCTCTCAAGACTGGACTGACAATCTTCTGAGATACCTTAAACTCGATCTTGTCTAGATTTTAGTCTTCGTGAGTGCATGATTAGGGAAGGATAGTGTGAAATTTTTGCACAAGTATTATGTAAAAGAGGAAAGGTTTAGAAACAACCTCAAGTGCTTGATCACTTCACAATGTAGTTAATATGATTGATGTATCCTTTCCAATCTCCGTTATAGCATGGGCTATACCGAGTCGATTCTCAGGGAGAGCTTGCGATGGAAGCGTTACGGTTGGTATTGAAGATAGAAAACGAAGATTCTTCTTTGTCTTTAAAAGAATGAATAAAACATGGAAAAAGAAATGAAAGAATGGGTGGCTTTGTTCATGATGGAAAATGAAAAGAAATCAAAGAAGAGATTTGCTTTTGGAATTAAAACTAAAAGAAAAAAAACTTTGAAAAGACTCTTAGAATGAGAAGATCATGACTAGCTAACCTTACTACCTTGCTAAAACTTGCTAAACTCCGTGATGGTGAATGCATGCCTCATGTTGATTCATCGGCAAAGATTTGTCTTGCGTGTTGGTCTAATTACTTTCCCACTTGGATGACGGGTGATCATTCTTGGACTTGTCTTGTAGCCTCATAGATGTCATTAGCCTACAATTAGGATTTCAATAATGGAATCAAAAGAGCTACACTCAAGGGATGCTAAGGAAGAAGATACAACATTCATTAATGGAAGTAAAGAAGTTGTACAACAAATAGCATATTGGTGATCCATCTCCATGTTCTATCACGGCACTTGTTCTAAAGACAAGGCTCTAAATGAGGCACACATGAATCATATGGAGAATTACAACAAGATATAGCCAAGCATGAAAGTAACCCATCGGAGAAGAGAAGGCCATACAACTTGCAAGATTAAAGATAGCAATCACCCATGAGTTAGTAGTTAGCAAGGTTAGGGGTTAGCTAGACATGACAAGAATTAGCTACTAGCCATTACAATAAAAGAAAAGCAAAGCATGAATAAAAGTGCAAGTAAAGTAAAGCTAGAATTAAAGAAAGCAAGTAATACTAGAAAAAGCTCAAGTAGAGAGAAGAGAATGGATGAATCCTTGCTCACAAGTTGTCACTCCTTGGTGTACACAAGCTTTCTCTCTCTTACAACTCTCTTTTGCAGAATTTCTAGGGAGGAAGAAGATCTAGAGCACTACAAAAATCCTACAAAAATACAAGCATCTAATCTCTAATCTCTAATCTCTCTTCCACACTTTTTGCGAAGGTCCTGGTGCAGTATTTATAGCCTCAGAGAGAAGGCTCCAGAAGATGAGACAGCTGGCAGAATCTGGGGCTCAACGGCCCCAGATCTGCCGCAGAGGCGCGGCAGCTTGCGGCCGTTTCAAGTCCGTTGGCCAACAGCTTTCTGTTGTGAAGTTGTTACAAGTTTGTTAGCCACGTGGACCTTCTGGAATCTTGAGTTAGCGCGTAGAATTCTCCAGATCCTGGGCTCAAATTTGGGCTCTCTTTGGGTTTTTGAATTAATCTCTTTAATTATTGCTAATTAAAGAGATTTTGGGCTTTTTCTCATTTCAGATGTGGACCTGCAAAAATAGAGAGAAGATGATCAAAATTCATATTTTTATTGATAATATGCATGGTATGGAAGCGGTAAAATATGCAAATATGTATAACAATCACACCCCCATACCTAGCTTTTGCTCGTCCTCGAGCAAAAAAGAAAGAAAAAGAAAGAAAAAGAAAATCCTAACTAGTTTATTACACCACTTTCGTAGGTGATACGATTGCACTGAGCATGTGCAACAAGCCGTTAATCCTCTAGGTTACCCTAGAGGAGGAGTGTTGTCTCCTGATGGTTTTCAACGGATTACACCCACAAAATCCATAAAGAAAAATAAAAAGGGTTAGTGAAAATTTTGATCCATGTTTTAAAGATTCTAACTTGAGCTTTAGGTTTCAGGTTACCCTAAACTTGTCATTCCTCTTATAAGCGTCTATTTGGAGTTTTGTTTTCAACTTAGGTTAAGATTTTAGGGAAAAGATCAAAAACCGGATTTTGCATCAATCCTAGGATATATACATCTATAAATATGAAGGATCTTTCTTAGGCTAAGTTCATTTATTTACTTATATATATAATATATATATATATTTTTTTTCTTTTTTTTATTCATATATACAATGTTTATTTATGTACATTCCTTAGCATCCTTAGGCTTTCTAGTTTACCCTTGTAACGAGTCTCTTACCGATGACTCCTAAACCAGACGGTCTTAGGGCACCAGATGAGAAAACATCCCTCGGGTTCGATGACTCAAGTAAACTAGGCCACGAAGGAATTTAAGGACTTAACGACCTTTAGGCGTGATCGGCAATGCTTCTTGAGGCACGACTAACCAGCTTAATCAATGGCTAAGTATTTATTATTTATTTATATACAATTTTTTTCTATATATATATATATTTTATTATATATATATGTAAATAAAGTCACAAAGTCTTTGATTAATCCTTCAATATGTTTAATGTATATATCCTAAAGAAAGAATTAAAATCTAGTAATTTTTCTTAACCTTAACCTAAAAATCCAACTAAACTCCCCTTTTCAACTTATAATTAGAAATCTTAGTTAAGAGCTTCCTTAATCCCTAAATTTCAAGTTTGATTCTTTAAACATGGATCAAGAATTTCTTTTTTTTTATTTTTTATTTTTCTAAAAGAAAAAGTAAAATCTAAAAAAAAAATAGAAAATCTATAAGAAAGGGAAAATCTAAAAGAAAATAAAAGACCTAAAAATAAAATGAAAATCCTAAAATAAAAAGCCTAAAAAGAAAATGAAAAATCCTGTGTTAGAAGCTACCCCCCATACCTATCTAATGCATTGTCCCCAATGTATGCAAGATAAAAAGATGCATGAAATAGGTAAAAGGTGCAACACTACTCCCTCCGTCGCTTTAGACCCGCAGTGGTGCTAGGTCCAGCCGACTGTGATCTCCTCAACGCTGCCTCCATACTATCTAACCGAGAGGATTGCTCCTCTACCTTCTTCCTCAGCCTCACTTGTCCCCTAAAGATTTTTTTCATGCCCTTCCAGATGGAAGACATAAAAGCTCGTGACTCTGCTGGGGGATCATGCCTCAAAAACTCAGGTTCATCTTCTTCCTCAAGACTCTCCTCAGAGGAGGACTCTACCGGTACATCCTCGGGCTGGACAGTAGGAGTCCAAACCGCGTGCAAACAACTATTATACGAACTGGTAGGTCTCTCAAGTGCAACAAACACTCGGTCAAATGAATCAAAAACATCGTCTGGTAGGAAAGTCCTACATAGACGTGTAATCAAGATAGGATGGGAGTATTTGGCACCCCTAGTGCGTGAGGAATTGGCTATGAGTGCGTGGAAGATGACCTTATTCAAACAAACTGTGTGTTGACGAGTCATTAAATCATGTATAATTTGCAACACAGGTCTGTTAAATGTGGAGGTGTGGTCTAGCCCTAAAATGTTGCGTTGGATCTAACGTCCAACGCAGTGGATATTTCTAAACGTGGTGCTATCCATCAGCCCATGATCCTGCTCAGTACAACGAGCTCCCATAACAGTCATATACTCAATCAATGGGAGAGGCTCGCTGTGTTGTGTGATGGTTGGAACAGTAGTGACTTCCTCAAGAAGAGGAAGCGTGACAAGTAAGTCTCCTGTGGGCATGTGTACAGTAAACTGATACGTTTGTGGATCATCGATGCTTGGTCAATGTGAGTGTAAAACATTGTCACCAATTCGGGACAATAAAAGACATCAGTCTCAGAGTTGTCATACACTAACGTATACCAATTCCAAGCCCTAATTCTCTCTAGAAACACATACCCATATCCATTTGCATCACTCAATATTTTTCCAAAGTCTCTCTCAATGAAAATAGATGGTGCCATGATATGAATTAAAAGCAATAAAAAGAAGAGATCTGAATTCGAACCGCCCCCGGAATTCGTGGGGGGAAAGTTCGATCTCTGCAGTGGGTACAGGAGAGTCTGAATGAAGATGTAGCACCAGATCGGCTGGAAGTACGTGAGATCGACTAGTGCAGAACTTGACGACACCCAGGAAGCTTCAGAAAAGCCGCAGAATCTCGGCAAAAGTCGCAGGAACGCGGCAAAACAAAGAGAGCTGAGGAGAGGAAAAGTTGCAGAGTGCGGCGTTCTGAAAGAGAGTTGTAGATCTGAGATGATTTTTTCTTGTGAGGGAGAAGGGTCGGGCAGAGTAAGTATTTATAGGAGGAAAAAAAATCAAGAGATTTCCACTTCTATCCCTAGGTCAAAAGGAATTTTACCAACTTTGGAATTTGTAGTTTTGAAAAGAGAGTTTGACTCTTGGGAAGTTGTAGTGACCTAGGACTTTGGAATTTTTGAAAGAAGAAGTTTTGAAGAAACTTAGGAACTTCAAATTTGGTGGAACTCTTGTTATAAATCCCTCATCTTTTTTTTATATATATATTTTTATTTTTTTTATTATTATTTATTTACAAAATTATAAAAAGAAAGAAAAAATATTTACAAAGATTATGTACAAGTGGGTTCAATGCCTGGGCTATCTTTTGGCCGTTTCCCTCTGGCCCGTTTCCCGTCATTCCAGTGTGTTCTCTTTCGCGGGTTTAATTGGGAAACGTGTCGCATTATATTCTTAACCCTCGGCATTTCCGGTTTCAATTCATTGTTGTCCATCCATATCTCACCATTTTGTTCACTCAAGAATTCCTCCTCACCACCTTTTTTATTCAGCACATCTTTTTGTCCATTATTCAGAAATTCAAGCTCATCTCCAAATAATTCTTCGAAACTCATGTCAACATCCTCTTTCAAAAGTGTACAATCAGCTAACCTACCCCGAGTGGACTCATCTAGACACATGATCTCATCAGCAAACAGGTCTTCAAAGGATATACCAATTGGAGGTTCAGATACAGTCAGAGTTGGCTCTGTGAAAGTTAAAATATCCAAATCAACTTTCCCCTTTTGAAAGGGTACTCGGATAAGAGAATCACCAGATTGTGACTCATCTTTTGGATCTTCACCATCTTCCTCACAATTGTTACTAATGAAGCTAACCTCAAATGTTTGATCTTTTGTTTTACGAGGTTGTGTGTGGAAGACATTGTGTTCATGAGTCATGTTACCAAAGGTCAGGTCAACCTCATTGATCCATTCCGGCAATTAATGATGGCATTTGCAGTAGCCAGGAATGGTCGTCCCAAAATGACAGGAATTTGAGCCCTTTGATTGGAATTTGATACAGGTTTTGTTTCAAGGACTGCAAAGTCAACAGGATAAATGAATTTCCCAACTTTGACAAGGACATCGTGAATTTCCCCCTGGGGTCTAGTGACAGAGCGATCAGCTAATTGGATAGTCATTTGGGTAGGACGGAGATCACCTAACCCTAATTGTTGGTACACAGAGAAAGGCAGGAGATTGATGCTGGCCCCCAAATCAAGAAGTACCCTATTAATGGTAGTCTGTCCTATGATGCATGAAATGGTGGGGCTCCCTGGGTCTTTGTATTTAACAGGAATTGGACCATTGAGCAGCTCGTTGATGGATGATGCTAGGAAGACTTTTTTAGGGACTTGTGTTTTCCTCTTCTTGGTGCACATTTCCTTTAAGAATTTAGCATATGATGGCACTTGTTGTATGGCATCAAGAAGAGGGACATTGATTTGGACCTTATTGAACATTTCTTTTATCTTCTCCATGTGAGCATTTGTCTTGGGATTCTTAAGCCTATTTGAAAATGGTACAACAGGCTTATAGGGTTGCTCATCTACCTTTTCTTTACCCTTGGCTTTTGAAGTGAATGGCTCTGTACTAGAAGATGGTTTGTCAGAAGTTGGTTGCATTAGGACAGGAGGTGTTGGCTTTGGTGCTGGATGAGATGATTGACTAGAAACCTTATTATCAACTTGTTTACCAGATCTCAGGGTATGAATAGCATGACATTGACTGGGTCCTGAATCTTCCACTTCATTCAAAGGGAAGTGATGTTTGGGATTTGGCACTGGCTGGCTTGGAAGCATACCTTTTTGTCTCTCATTAGCCAATTGCCCTAATTGGACCTGAATTCTATCCATATCCTGTTGATGATGGTTCATCATTGAAGCTTGGGTCTTAGTTAAGGATTCTATCATTTTCATCAACTCTGATATTTTATCATCTGAATTGTTCTGGGGTGGATGTTGATGATGTGGAGATTGGGATTGGTAGTGTTGGGGGTTTGGATAAGATTGTAATTGTGGTGGACCTTGAGATGGACGAAAGTTTGGTGCATTACGATTGAAACTGGATGGGTGAGACTGAGCATTATATGGATGTGGAAGTGGTGGTCTATGATGCTCAGGACCAGACTGACTCCATGAAAAATTTGGATGGTTCTGCCATCCCGGATTGTATGTGTTGGAGTATGGGGGTCTGGTAAAAGCTGCATTCATGTTCTCCTGATAAGATTGGGGCCGATACAAAGGACACTCCTCAAAGACATGATTAAGGTCACGACAGTAGGTGCAACCCGGTTTGATGACAGGTAATGGGTTGACCTGATTGACAACAGAATTTCCCTTTGACTCAAGCAGTTCTATCCTCTTCAGCAATTGTGTGATCTTGGCAGCTATAGAGGATTCTATGGAGTGCGTACCAGTTCTGGAAGTGGTGGGAGTGGGTTTATCAGGACATGACTCCCACTGAATGGTTTTCTCAGCTAGGGTTTCAAAGAGATCCCACCCCTGATGCTCATCTTTCTTCAAAATTTCCCCTTGGCACATGGATTCAAGGAGGGTTTTCGTTTGGTAATCTAGACCGTCATAGATAATCTGGCACAGACGCCATTTCTCTATGCCGTGATGAGGACATAAGGCTAGAAGGTCTTTGAAATGCTCAAGATACTTCCAGAAAGGTTCATTAGGTTCCTGCTTGAATTGCATTATATTCTTTCTCATGAGGGCTGTTTTGTGGATAGGATAGAATTTCTTAAGAAAGACTTTAACAAAATCATCCCAAGAAGATATGGAACTGATGGGAAGATTGTAAAGCCATTTCTTAGCTAAATCCTTAAGTGCAAACGATATGAACCGTAACCTAACAGCATCCTTGGTCAGTTGGGAAATTCTCATCATTTGGCATACCTCTTCAAACTCACGAATAAAGAGGTACGCGTCCTCAGACTCAAGACCATGGAATCGGGGAAGTGTATTAATGAATTGCGGTTTCAGCTCAAAGTGATTTCCATTAGATTCGGGGAGAAGAATGCAAGATGGAAGGGTGGTGCGAATCGGATAAAATCGATCTTGAAGTGAGACGTTGTTTTCCATAATGTCAAGTGGTTGTGTAAGTGCAAGTGTAGAAAGTCTAACAAGTCTTGCAGAATTTGGATTACGAAACCACTCTCGCATATACAATCACAAACAACGTGCACCGATCACACCAGCAAAAAAGAGAAAATAACAAACAATTAAAAAGAAAAATCAATCCAAGCTTCTAGGATTCCTGGTCCTAGACGACTCCTAACTGATTAGATCGTCCACAGGAGGTTTAGTGTAGACTTTGACTATAAGCTAATCAGCCAGGAAAGGGCAAGGTTGGTGGGAGGTTTTCCGTCAGAGACGTTCCTTAATTAAGTAACCAGCAACCTTCGGGCTTTCGGCCCTCAATCCCTTTCCTAGACACTGATTTTACAAAAGTCAATTTCCAACACTTTTCCCCCTTAGGATAATCTCCTAAGTGAGTCTGAGATGTCCCTAGGGCCAACGTCTAGCAAATTTTTATTTAGAAGCTTAGGATTGTGAGTGCTGGGATTGTGGTTTTTGGGCTAAGGAAAGGGTGATAAAATCCCCATCTTATCTTATTTATGGGTTATGCCCTTAGAATTGATTTGTGCAAGTGTATGATATAACAAACAAGGTTCACTCAAAGCGTATTTAAATCAAACAAAGAGTGAGTCCTAGTCAATATGCAATGCGTACGTACCTTGCCTCTAGCACTCTTCAACAGTAAAAGTAAAGGAATTGAAAGACACGTGCCTAGAGATGGAAATGTCTAAACAATTTTTTTAACTTTGCAACAAATTTTTTTACTGTTGATTATTAGCAGATATAAGGTGAAGCATACAAGATTAATTATTGCAGCAGCTGTATTTTGCAGAGCAAGCAACCCTGCAGAAAGTTGGTCAGTAGTCAACTCCTCCTTGCCGCAATTCTGCGGCAAAAGCCGTGAATCTGCGGCAATTCAGAGGGCTTCTGGTTTCTGCTTTCGAGAGCAGAAGCCCAGAGCCACTTATATGTTTCTGCAATGCAAATTTTCCTATTTTCTTCACCTGTAACCTGCAACAGAGAAGAAAATTCGTTTAGTTTCTCACTTGAAATCAAAAACCGTTGCTCTCCCCGGCAACGGCGCCAAAAATTTGATTAGGGAAGGATAGTGTGAAGTTTTTTCACAAGTATTATGTAAAAGAGGAAAGGTTTAGAAACAACCTCAAATGCTTGATCGCTTCACAATGCAGTTAATATGATTGATGTATCCTTTCCAATCTCCGTTATAGCATGGGCTATACCGAGCCAATTCTCAGGGAGAGCTTGCGATGGAAGCGTTACGGTTAGTAGTGAAGATAGAAAACGAAGATTCTTCTTTGTCTTTAAAAGAATGAATAAAACATGGAAAAAGAAATGAAAGAATGGGTGGCTTTGTTCATGATGGAAAATGAAAAGAAATCAAAGAAGAGATTTGCTTTTGGAATTAAAACTAAAAGAAAGAAAACTTTGAAAAGACTCTTAGAATGAGAAGATCATGACTAGCTAACCTTACTACCTTGCTAAAACTTACTAAACTCCGTGATGGTGAATGCATGCCTCATGTTGATTCATCGGCAAAGATTTGTCTTGCGTGTTGGTCTAATTACTTTCCCACTTGGATGACGGGTGATCATTCTTGGACTTGTCTTGTAGCCTCATAGATGTCATTGGCCTACAATTAGACTTTCAATAATGGAATCAAAAGAGCTACACTCAAGGGATGCTAAGGAAGAAGATACAACATTCATTAATGGAAGTAAAGAAGTTGTACAACAAATAGCATATTGGTGATCCATCTCCATGTTCCATCACGGCACTTGTTCTAAAGACAAGGCTCTAAATGAGGCACACATGAATCATATTGAGAATTACAACAAGATATAGCCAAGCATGAAAGTAACCCATCGGAGAAGAGAAGGCCATACAACTTGCAAGATTAAAGATAGCAATCACCCATGAGTTAGTAGTTAGCAAGGTTAGTGGTTAGCTAGACATGAGAAGAATTAGCTACTAGCCATTACAATAAAAGAAAAGCAAAGCATGAATAAAAGTGCAAGTAAAGTAAAGCTAGAATTAAAGAAAGCAAGTAATACTAGAAAAAGCTCAAGTAGAGAGAAGAGAATGGATGAATCCTTCCTTCACAAGTTGTCACTCCTTGGTGTACACAAGCTTTCTCTCTCTTACAACTCTCTTTTGCAGAATTTCTAGGGTGGAAGAAGATCTAGAGCACTACAAAAATCCTACAAAAATACAAGCATCTAATCTCTAATCTCTAATCTCTCTTCCACACTTTTTGCGAAGGTCCTGGTGCAGTATTTATAGCCTCAGAGAGAAGGTTCCAGAAGATGAGACAGCTGGCAGAATCTGGGGCTCAACGGCCCCAGATCTGCCGCAGAGGCGCGGCAGCTTGCGGCCGTTTCAAGTCCGTTGGCCAACAACTTTCTGTTGTGAAGTTGTTACAAGTTTGTTAGCCACGTGGACCTTCTGGAATCTTGAGTTAGCGCGTAGAATTCTCCAGATCCTGGGCTCAAATTTGGGCTCTCTTTGGGCTTTTGAATTAATCTCTTTTAATTATTTCTAATTAAAGAGATTTTGGGCTTTTTCTCATTTCAGATGTGGACCTGCAAAAATAGAGAGAAGATGATCAAAAATCATATTTTTATTGATAATATGCATGGTATGGAAGCGGTAAAATATGCAAATATGTATAACAATCAGTGCACTATTAAACTCTTTGAAGCCCCCAGAGATGATCATTGTGAGTGTCCAAATATGCAGTCCGGACCTCATCAGTACTCTGAGCTGGTTATCGGTGTACTGTTGAATCGGGAGAGATTGCCAACATCTCTTGCCTGTGTACTATTTGAACTAATTACAAAAGCAGAGATTGAACATAGGTCTTGTAGACGCGATGGTCGTGTTGCCTTGGAACACAGACCTTGTCTGAAGTAGGAGAGACGCGAACATTGAGTAGAGACGCGACTCTCACTCTATTGAAGAGACGTGGCTCTGTTAGAGTTGATACACAACTTTCTTGTTTTACCCAGACATGGTCTTCAGTTTGTGGAGAGACACGGCTCTGATTCACTTAGAGGACGTAACTCTGAAGTGTTGAGAGACGCGACTCTGAATTGTTGAAAGGACGCTGCCCTGAATTGATGGGAGAATGTGGCCCTAGATTAAGGAGAATCGCGGCCCTGAGCTCTACAACTTGTTGGAGGCGACGCAACTCTCGATTCATTGAAGGACACAGATTTTAAGATGCGGCCTTGAATTGTTAAAGACGCGGTCCTCATTCTGTTGAGAAAATACAACCTTTGGTTTATGAAGAGACGCGGACTTCAAAATGCGACCCTTGAAACATCGAATGTAGTTTATAGAGACGCGAAGATCTCACTGGATCCTTCGAGGCAATGCCGGCATTGACGGTTGGGAACGTGTGTCGTTGGGACTTTCCGGATCAAAAATCCACGTGTCTCACTCAGACTGGATTTGATATTCGCATCACGAATTAAGGCTATTTATTGGCATTTAAGAGCAGTTTTGATTTTCATGTTGTTAATTAATGACCATTTAGCGAGCCTATAAATAGGCCATGAGCCTCTTAACAATCATTCTCGTCTTGACTGTTTTTCCCTTTATGGACAGGTGCTCTGAAGAACCTTTAGGGTTCTTGGACTGTCTTCTTTTTCAAGCCTGCATCCTAAAGAACTTTCAAAGTTCTTTGAACAAACCCAAAGCTATGATGCTTTCTTGCAATCTTCTTTGAAAATTATCAATGTTAAGTGATTTCAAAATCAAAATGCATCCCTCAGGTGCTTTCATGGCCGTGTCTTGACGGATGATATCCTCCCTCTAAAGAACTCTTTTTCATGTAGGAAATAGCTTTTGTCATAATAAGACTTTGTTCTCTTGTGGCTCTGTCATCACCAATCATAAAGAGACTGTCTCTTGATATCTTTCTGAAATTTTTAAAACTTCTTTCTTAAGGTTTAGACTGTTGACTTGAGATCCAAGCATCCATGCTCTGTTTCTTGATCTCTTCTTAAAACTTTTGAAGATTTTTTCTTAAAGTTTAGACAGTCAACTTGAGACCCCTACATCCATGCTCTGCAAACAAGATCTTTGCGTTAAGTTGATGAAATGCGAGCTTATAGATTTTTGAGTCTCATGTTCTTCAGACGTGAGCATGGTGAACTTTGCGTTTTGAGGCCTTAAACGCGAATTTTGTATATGAGACTCGTGTTTGGAGTTCATGACTTAGAAAATTTTGAGAGTCGTGTTTGTTCTTCTGAAATCTCTAAACGCGAGTATGGCGAACTTTGCATATTAAAAGCCTTAGACACTCTTTTAAAATTATAGACGCGAGTGTGGAGAACTCTCCACACTCGTGTCTCGAAGTCTTCGACACGGATCTATAATATTTGTGTATGGAGTTCATGACTTGTAAAATTTTTATGGCCCACGTCTGCACCTTTAATATATGCCCCGCATTTCAATCATCAAACACGAGTCTAAAGTTGGGCTGATATTTGGATCCATATTTTCTATCTTTGCAAAATGTGGAAAACTTTGTGTCCTGAAGCTTTAAACGTGAGATTCACGTATAAGACTCGCGTCTGGAGTTCATGACTTTAGACCCCGCGTCTGTGCTTCTTCATTCATGTTTTCTATCTTTGTAGAAATTTAACCGTCTAGTTTTTTCCCTCTTGTAGGTCGTGGCCATATCATTGGTGCTAGTTCCAGTGTCTTTATCGCATCCATTGTGGTAGACATGAAATGACCAATTCGCTCAATTGGCGACCACTTGAGGAGTCAGAACTTCTGTCCAAGGGCGAGGAAAATCCGTGCAGTTCTCGATACACAAACATTATTGGTCATGATACACCAGTAAGGTCTCAGATCCTTCCTGATCACAATGAGAATGGCACATTTGAAGGTTACGGGAAGAGGACGTCACCAGTAAGGTCTCAGATCCTCCCTTTACCAATCATGTTTAAAGAAGTGACAGCAATGAAAAACCCATTCTCATTGGATGACTTTTTGTTGGCGGAACTTCCCATTAAGCAAGGGATTATGGCCTTGTGAAGACTTTGGCACCAGTTGGTTGGGTGGAATCAGAACGCTTCCTTGTATTTCGATATCAAGAAACACCATTATTCTCAATAGGAAAGGAGGTTGATCTGCTATTTCGGCCACAGTCAAGAAGATGAAATTTGTGTATCTTCAATGTTTTAAGGAGTGAGTGCAACTTTTCGCTGAGTAAGATGGACTTCTTTGTACTCCTTTATTGTAACACTCAATCTTATTGGAAAAGAGAGCATTTTGTATCACTTTCATATTTTTAAATATTAATAAATGTGACATTTTTCTGCCTTCTTATTTGCCTTGACTTCATTTTTGCATTAAAAATCAGACAAACGAAAGCAATTATCTTTAATTTGCTAAAAGTGTGATATTCTAACTTAGCAAGTCAAAGTTGAAAAATTCGATTTAAGAAATTTAAAAAAGGTTACTGTTAGAGGTGTGATATTAAATTGACAGGAGTAGAATAGGTTTTATGTACTTGCCATTCTATGGATGAGAATGACACTCCATGGAGGATTGTGATTGAGTCTTCAACAGAGGTTTAGTATTAACGTAATGAAGACTCAGCTGGGAATTAGGAGAACACTATTAAAATTGTGATATCAACCTAACAGTAATTTTAAGTGGATCTGTCATTCTATTGACGAGAAAACAAGACTAGACTCGTCGAGGATCTAAGTTTCTTTACCATTAGAGGTGTGATATTAACGTGACAAGAATGTGAGATAGAGGTGTATTATTAACTTAGCTCTATAGGAATTTCAGTTTCGTTGGAAAAACTGAAGATATCACTGTCATATGTGTAGTGTTGAATTTAACAGTGGGGGGGGTAATGCTAGAGGTTTAATTTTGAACTTACCATTGGTCATCTCGACTTGGATACGAAAGTTTGAGGGAAAGTCATTGTCATAGGTATATTGTTGAACTTAACAATGAATTAGATGATAGAGGTGTGATGTTAAACTTAGCATCGCTCCCTCAGCTTCGATATGGAAGCCTGAGGAAAATAACCGTCAGAGGTTTAATGTTGAACTTGGCAGCAACTTGATCACTGTTGAAGGAATTATATTAACATGACAAGAGTTGATTTGCGATATGAGTAATTTTGAGGACCTGTCATTCTATTGAAGAGAATTGGCAAGTGAAGTTTGGATTGTCAGAGGTATAGTATTAACTTGACAATTTTGAAGACTTGTGACTCCATGTAAGGGATCCATCAAGTAGAAGTTCATACTCGCTGAGGAGTATTGAAACTTTTCACTGTTAGAGGTGTGGTGTTAACATTACAGTGATTGAGTTTGTGGACCTACCACTCCATGAAAGGGAATTAGTAGGGAATTTTGGTAGGAGATAGATTGAATTATCAGAGGCATAATATTAACTTGACGAACCCCATTGGGAATTAAAGAAAATGACTTGTTAGATATTTACTGTTAACGTGATAAGTCTGTGCTTATTTCACCAGGGAAATGGACACAAGTATTTTTGTGATTCTACCATTCAGTGGGAGAAAATTGGTAAAGGATTTTTGTAACACCCCGCTCCCAGAATACGTACTTAGTTGCGTATTCGGATTTTTCGATCGTATTTTTCGATTTACTTCCTGCATTTGTTTTGTATTATGAATTATTTCTATGATTGTTTTGTCTTGGATCCGGATTCACGGACTCGGAGTCAGCCCTAGTCTGAACCGAGGACCCGATCCTAGGGTATTACTCGATTTGGTCTTTCTGGTATTTAGATTTGACCGATTTCAGTTTTAAACTTCGTTTTCCAATATTATAGATTTTTTATGATTTTCTGGAATTTTCTTGAATTAAGGTGTAAATCTTCAAAACCGGTGTCGACCAGTGCCGCTGACCGATTCCCTAATTTTTAAATTACAAACGGAGTTGAATTTTAAGAAACGGCTTTCACATAACTTCTTAAAATCATATTTCTATCTAAATACTTTTTCTGAAATTTTTCAGAATTTATCAAAATCCGGCCGACCCGGTGTAGACCGGTGTCAACGTTTGACTTCAGGATTTTTATTTTAAAAATGGGATTTTATTTTTGAAAACTGATTTCACCAAAAATCTTTCTATAATGTTTATTATTTTTGAGAATTTTTGGGAAGCTTTCCAAGTTACTTTATTTTTTGAACTTTTCTGGAGTTTTCGGTGTTTTCCCAGATACCGGAATAGTGTCCAGATATTTTTCCACTTTTTCTCTCTCCTCACTAGACGCGAGTTTCACCAACTTGGATTCCGCATTTAATGCAGAGATCCTCTCCATACTGCATTTAATGCATTTCAGATCAACTCCCATCAAGTCAAATCCGACTTTTGTCCTTTTGTTAAACGCAACCTTCGCACTTCCCTGGACGCGGCTTTAAATTCCGCGTTTGGCTCATTTTGCCTAAACGCAGGCATAAGGGCTGCGTTTGGATAGGGAGACGCAAGCTCTCCTTGTGTGTTCTTTTGTTTTGAAAAGTGCAACATTATTATATTTATTCCCATCCTTTATATAAATGCCTCCACTCCTTCTCTCGCATTCATTTTTCCTTTCTTTCTTCTTCTTGTTTCCTGCAACCACCAACAGAGAGCATGGCAGCCCATTTCCATGGATTTGAGCCATGTTCCCTCCTTTGGCTAGCCATTTCTCCACCATCTCCTCCTCCATTTCCACCACCAACACCACCACCTCATTCTCCTCCATCTCCTCCTCCATTTCAACCACAACACCACCTCCACCATCATCTTCTTCCTCTTCTTTTCCACCCAAATGACTCATTAACCTCCATAGCTTCATCACCATCTCCACCACCTCATACTCCATCTTAGCCACCAACGACCGCGCCGTCTTCATCTCCTCGTCGTGCTCTTTCTGACGAGCCATAGCTTCGTTCTCCGAAGCCTTGTTTTCAAAACTCCAATCTTTCAATTTGAACTATACTTGCACCCCTTCACATATTGCTTGGCCACCTTTTCGGCCAGCTCCGGCCACTTCCGGCCAACTTCGGCCGCCACCGGTGACCGCCAGCCATCGACGGTCATTCTCCTCTTCCCCCTTTCTTCTTTCCTTTCCTTCTCTGTTTCTTTCTTTTCATCCTGGTTCCTCTTCCTGTTCGTCTTCTCCATTTGGAAAATGACTCTTATCAGGGCCGGCCACCCTCCTTGGATTGGGGGCCGAGCTCTTCTTCGTCGGTAACATCTCCGATGATTATTCCGGTAATCATTTCGGTGACAATTGCAACGACACCACCACCAAAGAGATCACCTTTTCCCTGTCTCTCTCTTTCTATCTGTTGATTGTTAGACGTGGAGTTCACCCCGCGTCCAAGCGATTCTTTAACGCGATCTACGCGTTCTTGTATCGGCGCAACGCGGAGCCCATGCCCGCGTCTGTGTTCTTCTTGTGTTAACGCGACGCGGAGTTCATGCTCGCGTCCGCGTTCTCCTCGCGCCCTGTTTTGAACGCCGGTCTCGAACGTCGCGTCTGTGATTCCCGCGACGCGACTCCCGCGTCTGCGACCCTCGCGTCTCACTCTCAAACCCGCGTCTCCCTGTGCACCAATCTCTCTTCACGCACTCTCTCTTTCCATGGACTTCTCTCTCTAGTTCTCTCTTTCTCTCTCCCCTCTCTCATTCTCTCTCTCTCTTGATTTCCTCCTCTCTCTATCACTTTCTCTCTAAACGCCTTGACGCGTTGATTTCCTGGATTCTGGAGATCGAGGATTTCACTATATTTTCTGAAGACTTAGGCGAGTGTCCTCGCTCTTGCCTCCATTTGGGTTTCCCCGCTTGTCGGGTCAACATGTATTTTATTCCATGTTTCCATGTATTATGTATTGGACTGAGTCCCTGTATTTGTGTATGGCCGAGTGCCAATGACTAGACCCTTCAGCCTCCGGTCTCTCACTATCTCGAAAGGAAAGTGATTGGGACCGTCAGGTCTCTCAGCTCCGCCTGGTTATCATGATCAGCGTTCAGCGCTTTACCACTAAATTCGTCTAGGCGAGATGCTGCCGGAATTCCTACTCGCACCTTAAGCCGAGTTGTCCCGGTAAACTTGCCAGACGCTCCAGTGTTAAATACTGTTTGCTGTCTGTACACTCCAGCTTGCTCAGCTCCGCTTGATTGTGCTCAGCTACTATTCTATCACATGCCATGTATTTACCTGATATGTTAACACTTGACATGCCATGCCATTACTTCATACATGTCTTTTACATGCTACTGTTTAACACCTGTTTGTACCACCTGACAACTAATGTGTTATCACCTGGCACCAGACATGCTAATACTTGGCAAGACCCCTTGTATTGACATGACTTGCCACCGGACTAATATCACCCTCTTGACATGACTGGTTACCTGTCTAATATCACCATCTTGTCATGCTATCCCTTGACACCCGGCATGATGTACTTGACCTGTGATTATCTCATTCACGGGAATACTATACTTGTTATCCTGTATTATATATACAGTGACCTGAATCTATAGTACTCAAGTACTCCTGAACTCCTGATCATGTCTTGTACCTACTATTCCCGTAAATTGATAATCACATATTAAATTCTAATAAGACAACTTGCACCTGGTTCGGGGGAAACTGATGGGCCCTGATTAATCATGTTTATGGTGGTCTTATCGAGCCGCGCGTGGCCACATACTTGAGGGATCACCTGGCGGCCACCAGGGATTCCGTGGAGTGTGCTGGCACCCCTACTCCTGATTATTCCTGCCGGGTATGCACACGCCCTAGGCCTATTTCTATGGGATCTGCGATACTCTATTCCTGTTCGGGCGTCCATAAGTCCCGGTACCTAGCGGTACGTTCCGGCTCAGCACCGGATACTCCTGAACCATTGTCCCGGGCATGTACGGGGCCCATCCGAAACATGATTCATCGAACTTTATCAGTTTCCAAATAACTTGCTATATAAGTTGTGAGTGGAAGTATGTGGAATGGGACACATACTGAAGCCTGGAACTTAGACGGCCCAATTATAATAATATGCTAATATGAAACTGTTGTGTGTTTTGTAACTCGGGTCGTGTGCGCTTGGATTACGGTGACATGTGATAAAGGTATATAAATGAGGGTTTCCTTGTTTGGATTATTCCTTCGATGTACTAATCTCATGGGGCCGTGACCTAAGCATGTACGATCGGTTTTGCTTGTAATCGGCTTTCTTCGGTTTTATCGATTTTTATCGGTTTTATGTTAGATTAGGGGATATCTAGTGTTGACCTATCTACTCATCTCTTTACCTACTCTTATCTTATCATACCATGAGTTCTTCCTGCCTGATATCACTTGTTAAATATCTACCTTCTTATACATACTTATGCTCACGACACGGTTTTTAATGTATGATTATAGTTCGGTTTTATCGATACACATGTGCTTATCCTTGCACGCCATTTGGCTTTTGCCTCATCACTCGCCTGGGGAGTTTCATCTGACTCCCCTGGATTCTCATGTCCAGGTCATGGAGCTTGGAGCGTGTGGATTCTCCCAGTTGCTGATCAGAGTGGCGCAGCGGTAGCGTGGATCTCCAGCAGACCATCCAGAGCTCTATCCTTCCAGGCCCCCTGTGTGCCTCTCGAGTTTTCCTTTTGTAAACTCGCGAGTGCCTGTGTACTGTTCATACTTGTACATCTCCTTGTAATCTCGCAATTGCGCATATCAGTGATGTAATATTCATGTAATATTGGATCACCTATGGTGATAACTTTGTAACTGTACTCATGTGTTGGAATGTATAATGCACCACTTGCTTCCGTACTCTGATTCTTGCCTGTACTGATGCTTAGCGTATATACGTGAGGGTATTTCTGACCTGCGTATATACGTTGCAGTAACGTCTCCGTACCCGCCAGGATCGGGGCGTTACAATTTTTGAGGGAAAGATGGGACCAAGTCTCATTAGATTTTTAGCAAACCCTCAGCTATCAACGAATTTGGCATGCCTTTACCAACTATCATTTGAGTTGGGCTAACAATGCTATTCCCCTCAACATGATGAGTTGTCGAGGACTTATGTTGGACTTAAAAACTAACATTTTCCTCTATCCTTAGCCTTCAGAGGCGTCGGATTTTAATAGATAAACTAGAGAAGAGTAACATGGCTAAAACTGAAGTTTCTCGCTTTGTCTTTTCTTTGATGTTTACATCATGCATTATGATGTAGCCAATGTTCGGTTGGCTCAACAATAATCGACTGTAATATGATCCATTGAAGAAAGAAGTTTTTCTTTGGCGTTCTTCCAAACATCTTAGACCTGAAAGTTTTGATCAGAGGTGTAATGTTAACCTGATCATGAGAAGAATCATATTAAGAGTAGTACTTCTTTAAGAATCTGCCGTTGATCGGCATCATGAGACTATCATCGTCTGGGTTATGAGGCGGTATGCTCCATTTGAGTAGACTGACCCTACTACAAATGATCCTTTCCATTTGGGCTGAAAATTTTCATTTATCTTATGCGTCATCACCATGGATCTTCTGATAGCTAAGACAAGGTCAACTTTTTTGAAAGTCCGCTCCTTGACTTTCTTATTGAAGGCTCTAGAAATTTGAGCTTTATAAAGCTCGATTTGTTGTTGAGCTTGCAGGCGCTTATCGTCCAAAGCTTCCAGCTCCTGGGGTCACAATCGATGCTTCTTCTCATTTGTCATCTCCGTTGTCAAGGCTGAAATACACCTAGAGGGGGGTGAATAGGTGTACTAGCTAATTTAAAGACAAATGATGTGAAATTTAAAACTCAATTGCAACACATTATGTGTAAGGAAGAGTGAGCTCGAATTCCCCGTGAAGGGCTCTGGAACTACTCCTCAAGATTTCTCTAAATTAAGAGTTGAGGTGTGATTAGTCTACAGTTCTACATTATTATATCGCATTTTCCTACTGATTTATGAATAAAATGTCGGTCTAAACCGTGTTTTGGCCTCTCTTGCAGATAATCAAGACAAGGAGGGCAAAAGGGTAAAAAGAGCTTAATTAAACCCATTTTTGGGTAATTAAATCTGTATTTCTTGGAGGCCAAGCAAGGGAGTTTCTAGAAGATGTATTAAACCTAGACCCTTGCAGGTGTCTGGCACAAATCTGGACGAAATTAATAGAATCTGAGCATATCTGGATGGTCCCCAAAGAGACACGAACCCACGCACCAAAACCAGGGACCTAGGTCCCTGGTATTGCCGTGAAAATACGGCTATGGCTGCGTTTCCACTGCCCTATGGTGGGCCCATGCGTCGATTTTTGACGCGTTGTCTCGTCTCGTCTTCTGGAATCTCCTTTTGCCTATAAATACTGTAGGGTTTTGCCGAAACGCAAGCAGATTGAAAATAGGCTAGGTTTTCTCTCTTTTAGTGTAGTGTAGTGTACGTGTTCTTCTTCTTTCTTTTATATTTTTATTTACTTTTAGATTCATGTATTAGGGCAGAGAGATTCAGAGAGAGAAAGAGAGAAATTGATGTAATAGATGGTGACAATCTATGTAATGGTGTCTCCTTTCTTCTCCATTGTAATCTTCTCCATCTTCTACATGATGCTTAGCTAATCTTTCTTCTCATGGAAATTTAACTACTAACCACTAACCATCTAACCTCTTACTTATAATCCATATGAATCTAGTAGCCTCTACAAGGCCTTGCTCTTGCAAGAGCCATTGATGGCTCATGATGATGGATTCTAACATTTTAACATTTCTAACATCTAACCCACTAACTTGCTAACTTGCAATGCTAACTTTATTTCATGCTCACCTCTAACCGGTTTTGATGATCTAACAGTAGCTTGCAACTTGTTGTGTGGTATGGATGTGTTGTTTGAATATAGAAGAACAATCTTATGTGCCATGCTTTGCATCGTCTCTTGAAGCCAAGGACTAGTGATGGCCAAGGATCCATGTGAGACAACTATCACTAAGAGGTTAGCATAGTTAGTGGAGCAATTAGTAGTTAGTAGCCATGAGTTTTCTTTTTTACTTTGTTTTAAAAACAATTTCCAAAACCTTTTTATCATTTTCTTATCAACCTTCTTCGTTCACCTTTGTTTTCAAAACTATTTTATTTTTACATCGCCGTTTTATCGCCTTCTCTCCTATCACTTCTGGATTTCTTTTCTTTTTCTTTTTCTCATTCTTTAACAAAGAAGAACTGTTAACATACGACGTAAACAAAAACTGTTAATGCTTCTATCGCCTCCCATCCTTGTGGATTCGACCCGTTAAGCCAATGCTATAACGGAAGTATCGAGGAAATATTAGCACACATATAATTTCCTTAATTTTACAAAACTCACATTTTCCAATGCTGGTTCTGCCCCGATCAAGGTGCTATATGAAGCTCCTTAGTTCAACACAAGTATGGATACACACGAACTATATCTAGCAAATGAATATATGCAATATGAAGCAATACAAGATATAAGAGAGAAAGAGTTTAGAGATAGTGGATCAAACGTAAACAACAAGATATATTTTGAGGTTCGAACCACTGCTCTACGTCTCCGCCTTCACACAAGAGAATTTTCACTATGTTCACACAGGACCTTTCACAAAGGGACCTCCACTGAGGGATTACAACTCTACACTAAGAGTACACTACTCCTCTCAAACACAATCACCTCTACACTAGAGGGATAGGCACAAACCCAAAGCAAAGAAAAGATTACAATCTTGGTGATCCAATGATCACAAACAACACTTGGTGATCACAATAGACCACAAATAATTTTTCTCACAAAAACAAGATCCTATAAATAGGATTAGAGATGATAGCTCAAGTGTGAGAAAACAAGGTGTTTGAAAAAGAGAATAACAAAGAAAAACACTTCGAAAAAACACTAGATAGATATGTAAATAATGATCAAAATCAATTTCTCAAAGACTTCCTTTTCTTTGATTTTTCCAACACTTTAAAAACAAATAAAAGATAAAGATTTTAGATTCAAAAAATTCTTTTAAACTTGCTGTAAAACCCATAAAAAGATAGGAAGAATAGCTCTTGAAAATCTTGGTGATCAAGAGATCACAAATACTCTCTTTGCAACTCTCTTACAAAAACCTTATAGAGTAAAATGTAAACTTGAAGCTCAAGGCTGTAAGTGAGAGTGAAGATCAGAAAGAGAGATTTTAAGAATAGAAAAACTCAAATAAAACTTTGAAAATAAGAGCACAAAAGTAAACTTGAGACTTTTTCTCTTTGAAAGTAAAAACTAGATTTTCAATAGAATTTGTTGGTGTAAAATATTCAATCCCTACCCTTTATATAGGTTTTAGAAAAATACTTTTAGAATAGTTTTACCAGGTCTAAAGAGGAAGAAATTGACCGAAAAAATTCAACTTTCCTCATTTTAAAAGAAACATGTTTTTAAAGGAGCTAGCCGTTACTGCCAATCTGGCAGTCTGTTGGTCAATTTTGAGCACAGTTTTTAGGCCTAAAACGTTATAATTTAGAAAATAAGTATATAGGAATAATTTGTAAATATATAAGTCATCTTTCTAATGCAAATTAAAGCAACTCAATATAATTTTTGAGTAGAACGTTATCAATAAAATACTAAAAGGTGTCAAATCAAAAATTGTAAATTATTTTTAGATTAAGAACAGAGTTCACCCAATATTTGACATCTTTAACATTTGAATCAGAAAATAAATATTGAATAATAAATATAGCTCTGAAAGTTATCTTAAAAATTCAATTTAAATTATATTAATTAAATATATGAATAAAAAGTTAAGATAAGAAAACTACAAAAGTGTCGAGCAGATCAGCAGAACAGCCGGCCGCCCGGTCGACCCGAGAGCTCTGCAAACTCAGTCATCGACCGATCGGTCGGCCGATCTCTACTGCGGTCGATTGGTTGGTCGACCGAGCTTAAGTCACATGAGCTTGTGCACGTCTTGTGCATGTCAATCGACCACTTGGTCGACTGGCTCAGCCTTCGGTCGACCGCAAGCAGCCCAATAACACATTTTTTAGGGTTATTAGAGATCTTTTTAAATACATTTTAAATATCATAAAATCTCCATAAATCTCTCAAAAATAAGTTCATTTGAAAATCAACACATATTATAAACATGTGAACTAGTTTTTGAGATATAGAAATTTAATCATCAAAACCAAAACCGAATTTTTCGAAAACCACAGTTTTGTGTGAGTGTATAAGCTTAAGCAATGCACAACTAATCTATCCTTTACATTATATCTAAAACAAAATTCTAACTAAAACAAACCGAGGTCTTCTTATCGATCTTCTTCTTCAAGACGACTCGATCCAAACACGATCCAAATGAGCTTGACTCCAACCGAGTGCAAGATGCGATCTTGATGCGCGAGCTCTTGGATCATCATGTGGTAGCTCCAAAACTTGACTTCGAATCTTTTGTTAAAGTTAAACACCAACTAAGATCTTGATCAAATATCTAAAACTAAATAAGCATAGGATCATTAGTACTATAACTACATGAGTTAATCATCATCAAAACTAGAGTGATAGACCTTTAGCCAACAATAGGTCCATTAAAGGCAACGCGTAGAGATGGTATCTGGATTTCTAGTGGGAGTAGGCTTCACACCCATATATCAAAGAGAACAGTGTAGTTTTCATCAGAGTTCTCACTGTTGTGCGATAAGCCTATAAGCATTCACCTAACTTATCATCTCAGTCGCGTTGGATTTTTGAGATGAATTTCTTGAGAAGTTTTTTAATGGTCTTGTTGAAAGCTTCTGCAAGGACATTAGCGGTGGGGTAGTATACTGTTGAAGATACACTCTGAATTCTGAACTTGATGCAGAATCTCTAAAATGCTTGGCTGATGAACTGAGGCCCATTATCGTGAACAATCCATCGTGGCACGCCAAAGCAGTAGATCACATGATGTTTAGTGAACTTGATCACGTCAGATGTCTTTACCTATCTCAAGGGGATAGCTTTAGCCTATTTGGAGAAGTAATCGGTTATGACTAAGATAAACCAGTGTCCTTTGGATGAAGGTAGGCTGATAGGACAAACCACATCCATTCCCCACATTTCGAATGGCCAGGAAGAAGTTGTAAGGCGAAGATGTCCTGATGCCTGGTAAATGAAGTCACCATGGACAGACAGGCGTGGCATTACTTAGCGTAAGCGATGGCATCAGGGATCATTTTTGGCCAATAATATCCAAGTCTTTGGAGTCAATCTCCAAGTTTTGGATCAGGTTGGTGAGCTCCACACATACCATCATAAGCCTCTTTGAGTGTTTCCTGTGTCTCTTTATGTGACAAGCAGTGGAGTAGGATTCCATCATGTGATCAGCGATATAGTGTTCTTGTGATCGCATTGTAGTAGAATTTAGGGTCTTTTCTTTAATGGCAGCCGCCTCTTTAGGGTCATCAGGCAAAATGTCGTATAATGCGTAGTCCATATATGGAAATCACCAATCCCTAAGCTTTGGATCTGCCGAAGTCTCTAGAGTTTCTTTGACTTGAAGGTTCCCTGCTAAAATTTGATCATTTTTTAGGGCGAGTTTCAAATAGTACAAGTCATGGCTATAGACGAATACTTTCTCTGCCGCTTCAACTGGAAGAGCCAAGGAGGCAGTGAGAGACGCTAGTGCATCTGTAGGCACATTTTGCTTGCGAGGTACATGGTCGATGTAGAAGTTTCTGAACCTCTTTGCCATGTGGATAGTTATGTTGCGATAGGGTACAAAGTCTTCATGTCTGACTTCATACTTCCCGCAAACCTGGTTTACGATGAGCTTTGAATCACTGTATGCTTCGAGATTTTTAAAGCCAATCTCATCGGCGATTTGCATCCCGATCAAGAGAGCATTGTATTCTGCTACATTGTTGGAACACGACTCAGTTAAGGAGAATGCATGAAGGATTACGTAGCTCTGTGGGGTAGACAAGTACTACCCCTACTCCTTCTATGATATTTCCTTGAGGACTCATTCTTGATGCGCCATCGAAGAAGAGTTGCCACACCTGTCCTTCGAAAGACGTCTGGGTCAAGCAAACTTCAGCGACCTCATCTGGAAGATCTTCATAAAGTTTGATCATCCTTGGATCTGGGTGCTTAGCCAAGAAGTCTGCCACTGCCTGTCCCTTCACAGCTTTTTATGGCAGAAATTGCATCTCATATTGGGAGAGCAACATATCTCATTTTGCCAATCGACCATTCAGTGATGATGGCTTCGTCATAAGCAATCTTAAACGATTGAATTTTGATATGACGTGTATAGTTTGGCCCACCAAGTAGTGTCGCGCCTTCTGAACGGCGAATACCAACGCCAAGCATTCTTTTTTGATCGGGTTGTATAGATATTCAGCTCCGATTATTGTTCGACTTAGGTAATAGATTGCTTGCTTATGTCCCTGATCATTATTCTTAGCTAACAAAGCTCCTAGAGAATGATCCATAGCTCGAATATATATCAGGAAAGATTTTTTCGACACCAGAGTTGTAAGGACAGGTGGATGTTTGAGATACCACTTGATTTTCTCGAACGCTTATTGGCAAGCATCATCCCAAATGAATGTAATATCCTTCTTCATCAATTTGGTGAAGGGTTGGCATTATTATGAGAGATTTGAGATAAATCTGTGGATATAGGCCAGTCGCCCTATCAATCCTCTAAGCTCTCTAATATTCCTTGGAGGTTGCATTTCCTGGACAACGCGGACTTTCTCTAGGTCGAGGTGGATTCCTTTGGATGTTACGACAAACCCTAGAAATTTACCGTTGGCTACTGTCAGGAAGGATTAGGTGGGATTCATCTCCAATTGATGTTTCTGCATGATAACGTATACTGCCTTCAAATCTGCTATATGATCGCCTTTGGCATGACTTTTCACTGTAATATCATCTACGTAGCATTCCATTGTTTTTCGTATATGCTCGTAGAAAATTGTATTCATAGCTCTCTGATATGTTGCCCCCGCATTCCTCAATCCGAAGGGCATCACAATATAGCAGTACACCCCTAGTGGTGTCCTAAAGGATGTATGTTTCTCATTTTCAGGGTACATCTTAATTTGATTGTATCCAGAGAATCCATCTGTGAAAGACATCCGTTCAAACTCACACGTGTTGTCGATTATGACATCCCTGATTGGAAGGAAGAACTTATATTTAGGACAAGCTTCATTTAGATCACGAAAATCAATGCAAACTCATATCTTCCCATTCTTGGTGATGGGGACGATATTGGCTACCCAATCAGGGTATTGTTCTTCCCTGATGGAACCGGAGTCTATACGCTTCTTGATTTCTGACTGAATCACTTCCATTATCTCCGGGTGGAACCCTCGTTGTTGTTGTTTGATGGGTTTTGCGTCCGGATTGATGTTGGGCGATGCATAGCCACCTGAGGATCAAGCCAGGGTATATCGTCATAGTTCCAGGCAAAACATCTATGTATGCTCACACGAGAGATATTAGATCTTCCTTCTCGGGTGGTGATAAGCTTTCGCTTATAAAGATAGGCTTAGGATTGGCCTCATCTCCCAAGTAAACCTGGGTTACCTTATCCTTTGTAGGTGGTTCGCGTTGTTCAAAGCAAATATCCCAAAGAGTATTTAGGTGTTTGATCCAAGGATCTGTATCTGACTGGATTATTTCTTCATTTCTCTCTTCCGTGTGGCTTGTTTAACCCATGTTTACCGAAAGTTCTTTGAAAATGTTGTCGCACTGACAGCTGACTCTCATAATGATGAGCCTGACGAGTAATTATGGTGTAATGACCCTTCAGACTTAGAGGCTGACGGGATCGGAGTTGACACATAGCCCAACCCCCTGAGTTCGATGATAATAATCAGGGGATTTTTCATTTGGAACGAAGGATTAAAATAGTATTCTCCTTCCTTTTTCGACGTTCTAGCCAGGACCACTTGTTAGGTCATACCCATATTCTCCATCATCCTGAGCATATTTGACTCGTAATAAGAGAACTAAGAAAGTTCAATCTCACTTTCTGAGTCTTCGCAAGTCATTAGTTTGGACTCGACTTTCCTGAAAACGATCAGTTTTTGGCCTTTTTGAGTTACTAGGACCTCGAAGAAGGATCCTTGTGCATCACTGACACTTTGATATGCCGTGAGAGATGATCTCACTGGTGCATGCAATGATTTCAGAGCATCTATTGCTGATCAGGGGTCATCATCTACATTGGTACTAGTATCTGATGATACAAAATTGAAAGCAAACACAGGAAAATAAACTAAATCTAACTCTTCATTAATATACCACTCGCCTACATCATTGGCGGTGTTATTGACATCGAGCTTATTAACGCTCGTTACAAGTAGATTCAGCTCCCAAAGATATTCTTCTTCTGCCTTTGGCTCGACATCAGCTTCATTACCAGAGTCTAGTTCCTCTGGCTGTGGATTCTCGTCTGTTTCCAGAGAATCTTGGTACTGAAGGGAGTCTGTGAAGTAGTTATCTACCCCCTTGAATGAATGCCTTTTGGCGATCAACGTTCGGAATTTTTCATCTCCATCAACATACTTCATGACTTGATGGAGAGTACAGGGGATAATGGAGTTACGATGAATCCATGGTCGTCCTAACAGCAAATTATATGAATTGTCGGCGTCAATAACATAGCACGTCACCTCAGATCTTATGTCTCCGATCTGAAATTTGAGTTTAATCTTTCCCATTGGGCGCGTACCATTTACGTTGAAGCCGTAAATGGTAGTTTGAATGGCACTCAATCAGTGAGTGGGGATTCCCGAGTGCTGCATGACCTAGCGGAGCATGATGCTCAACGCGGATCCTGAATCCACCTGAATGTGGCTCACTTCAGATGATCCAATATATCTTGTGAAGTACAGGGGCCTATCATGTTTCCTCTTTAACCTGCATGTTGCCTGAAATGAAGGTTATGCAGGGGGCATGTTAAGAGGCGTGAAGGCAGTTTCTTCATCTTCCTCATATAGTTTAGCTTGAATCCGGGCCATGAAGACCTCAGCATCAGCTAAAGTTTCTCTTAGAGCTTTCTTGTTGACTTTGATAGTCTCAGGAGCTCATAAAGGGTGATCCTGGCCGGAATGTTGGCCAGTTGAGCCAAGACATCAAAGTGGTAAGGTTCTAAAGATCCTTCCACTTTGTCCTTTGAGAGAGCCTTGGCATACCGAAGCTCCTTTTGCTTCTCCACGAGTTGCTTTGCAGATTACTTGGTTGGGTCTGGATGGGTTTATGCGGATTTGCCACCATTTCATCATACTATTTTAAGTATGACTGACCCAAACGAGTCCTGGCCACGAGCGGTGTATTCGGCTCTACAGTAAGGATGATTGTCTCCTCCTCAGAATCAGTCACCAAGGCGACATCGGTCTGCCCTTCCCGGGAAGAAGCACCAACCACATTGTAAGGCGAAGCTTTTGCTTTGCCTCTGGACTTCCTGTCGGTAACAATAATCCACTGCTGGCCTTCCATGAGGTCGGGATGAACCCACATGATCTCTCCTTGAGGAGTCAGAATAGGTACGAGGCCTTTTTCCTGCTGGTGGTGTGGATCTATATTGACCACCCTGAGTTCCCCTTTCGGGATGGGAACTACTTCGGCCGGCGTTGGAGACTGTACCCCAAATTAAAGGAATAACGTCATGTTAGCTGTCACTTTCTTCTGCTCTAGGTGGAGCTTGAGCACTTCCGCATCAATTAAAGCTTGGAGAATGTCTTTGAAGACGTAGCAGCTCTTGGTAGGGTGCCCCAACATCCTATGGTACAAGCAATAATTGGGGTTATCGGTCTTGCCCACCTCCTCAGGACGTCTAGTTTTAGGAAGCTTCAGTCTGTTGCTCTTGTTGAGTAACTTGAACAACGAATCTACATGCTCGTCCTTGAAAAAGTACTGCTTGTTGGCGCGTGGCTGGGTTGAAGAGCTACCCCCTCTAGCCGGTTGGGGCTTAGAGGGAGACTTTGTATCTGTCGCTGATGTGTCCTTCCTTTTAGCTTGAAAAGATGCTTCTGGCGGGCGCCTTGTCGACATTTCAGGTCTGAGCTTGTTTTCTTCTGTCTTAACCCTGGCGACAATCTCTTCTGTCTGTTCTCCTTGCTGGACTAACTGATTTCAGGTACGGCTTTCAGCTACTCCTATTTGAGCTAGGAGTGAGATTTGCAAATTATGACAGCATGATTCCACCAGGGTGGCCTGGGTCATACGCTAGGACATCAGAGTGCCATATTCTGAAATCTCTCCACAAATACTTTAACTGACTTTCCTTTCTGTTACCTCATCGCCAGGAAAGTTGGTATGGTAATCTCCGAGTCATCTTCGAAGAAGCGTGTAAGGAAAAGCTTCTCCTGATCTCCCCAGTTTTTAATGAAGCTTTCTGGAAGCTTCATGAACCATTCAAAAGTGATCCCCTTCAGGGTGTCAATGAACAAACATGCCAGGATGACATCATTTGATACTACATTCCCTGTCTAAGACTTGAAGTAGTATATGTGCTGGTTTGGTGACCCCTTGCCATCAAAGACATGTAGGGTCAGAGCTTTGAACTTAAGAGGGTAAAAGACAAGATCCCACTCAGCCGGGTACGACTAGATCACTCCTACTTCTTGTAGGCCTTTCTGACTAGTGAGGGCTTCAAGACGCTGTTCCAGTTTGCTCATCCTTTTGGAATGAGTGCTCCCATTCTCTGAATTGCCTCCCTCTTCGGATGGAGACTTGAACGACTCAGAGTGGAATGCTCCTCCTCCTCAATATGTGCTGAAGACAAGCTTTCCTTCCTTCCGTTTTTCTTTGGACTTTTAGGAAGGAGTCTTGGCCTTAGGCTTCTTCTTTTTGTTCTCAAGCAATTGTGACTGCATCTGCTTGAGGTTTTCGATAGATTCTTATTGAACACGAATCATATTGAGTTGCTCCCTCTGGGCTTGGGCTTGTTGTTCAAAGCGCCTGGCCATTTCTTCAGGAGTGTTTGCCATATATGCGAAGGCTTCTTTCTCTATAGAAGAGCTCGAGGCCTGTGATTTGATTAGTCTTTAAAACTGCATATTTCATACCACGTCTTCATATTTATTTAATATTAAATTCTGCTAATAATACCTCTCTTGCATGTTTCTAGGTCCATGGTATAAAACGAAGAAAATCACCCAAAATCACCATTTGATTGGTGACTAAAGTTCTACAAAGATAGCCATTGACTTTGGAGAGTGGTTTCGTCAAAACCAGGGACCCAAATCTAATAACCAGGAAGTACATCCGACAGGGGAACCATTGGACAGTGCGCAGCATGCGGCACTGCGTGCGCCACCCCAGTACTGCCGCGAAAACACGGCTTGGGCCGCGTTTCCGTGGCAATCTTGTAGAGCCGCACGCCAAGATTTGACGCTGGCTCCATACACTCCCTTTTGTGCCCCTTTCGCCTATAAAACTCCCCTTTGTGGTCTGAAGTTTAAGATATACAGAGAGTAGTGTAGTTCCTTTCATGTTGTAGTTTAGGGTAGCATAGTTTAGCTTAGTTCTTCTTCTTCTTTGTATTTCTATTTCTTTTAGATCTTGCAATAGGAGAGAGAGATGTATGAGTGAAAAGTAAGAGTGCTTGTAATAGAAGGTGACAAGCTATGAAAGGTTCTCTCTTTACCTCTCTTTATTTTCTATCTAGCTCCTTTTACCTGTTTAGCTAATCTTTTCTCTCATGGCAACTAACTATTAACCACTAACTAGTCTAACTTCTTATTTGATAATCCACATGAATCTAATAGTCTCTACTTGGTCTTGCTCTTGCAAGAGCCATTAATGGCTCATGATGATGGATCTAACACTCTAACTTCCTAACTCTCTAACAAGCTAACATTACTTTACTCCATGCTTACTTTTGTTTAGTTTTGATGGTTCAAGTGTAGCTTGGACTTATTTTGTTGAGTTGGGACGTGATGACTTAATATATGGGTCATGCTTTGTAAAGCTCTTGAACCAAGGACTAGTGATGACCAATAATACATGTGAGGTAACATCACTAAGAGGTTAGCATGTTGGTGGAGTCATTAGTAGTTAGCAGCCATAAGTTTTCGTTCTTTTTCACTTTATTTTAGAAACAATATCACAAATCATAAATATCTTCTTTTCTATGTTTCCCACTTCTTCGTGTTTCACAGTAATTCTCTTTTCATTCTTTATTTTCCTTTCTTTTTATTCTTTCAAACATTGAAGAACTTTTAACACACACATGAATCAACCGTTAAAGCTTCTATCACCTCTCGTCCTTATGGATTCGACTCGTTTTAGCCTCTATGCTATAACGAAAGTATCGAGGAAGCCAAAGTACACACACTTTATCTCTTGATTTTAAAACACACACTTTTTGTGCGCGACTTTTCCCACGATCAAATTTTGGCGCCGTTGCAGGGGATGGGAACGGTTTAATTTTACGTTTTTGTTAACTTTTCTTCTTTGGTTTTTAGTGTGCAGGTTAAATTTTAGCATTGCAGAAGTCCACACTTGCTTTTGTGTGGTTGGGTAAACTCTTGTATATTCTTATATTTTGCTATTAGTTTCTGTTTATATTACCTGTACACTGTAATAATTTTAAGAACTAAAATATGGAAATTGGATGCTTTAAAATGTTTTAGACATTTGCATCTAGGCACGTGTCAATTTTTATTTCGATATACTGTATTTTATTCTTATGTTGTTGTGATCTTGACGGAGGTGTACATATTGCATTGCATATAGTTAGGATAAACACGTAGGTGATTTACTCTCTTTGTGTGTTCATTCTTATCTATATTGCACACTTACACGAATTGAACTTAAGGGCAAAACCCAATACAACACAAGGTGGGGAAGTCATTACCCTCCCTTAGCCCAAAAATCACCTCCCGCCTCACACAACCCAAGCCTAAATAAAAATTGCTAGACGCTGGTCCCTAGGGACATCTCAGACTCATTTAGGAGATTGACCTAAGGGAGAAGTTTCTAGAAGTTGACTCTTATCAAATCGGTGTCTAAGGTTGGGATTGAGAGGCGAAACCTCGAAGAACAGTGGTTTGGCATAATTAGGCCCGTTGCTCCGGCACGGATACCTCCCACTGATCTTGCTCCTACCTTGCCGATTAACTCGTGGTCAGATTCTGATAATGTACCCCCCGTGGATAGTCTAACCAGTTTGGAGTCGTCTAGGTCTAAGTCAGCCCTAGCATAGGCTTATTTTCTTTTTCTTTTTTTTGTTTGTTTGTTGGTTTGTTTGTTTTCTTTTTTGTAAATTGTAAAATGGATTTTAACAACAATTTTTCAATCATAATATGAATCTATATTTCACCCCATCCTCATTTGACTGGGATAACTCCGACCCGGCTATGTACAACATGAACCAAACATATATGCCGAATTGAGATTATCAATATGACCCATATCCCCAATCCTATGACTATAATTTTTAAAATAATTTTCAATTTTCATAGAGTTCATGGGGATTCACTTACCCTGAGTCCAATTTTCAACCATCTTGTCCACAATTTTCACAATATTCACTCCCCGATTTTGATTCATATACTCCTTTTTCTGAACCACTAATTGAAGAAAAATCATCATTGGAAAGGAGTTTGGAAGAAGCGATAGAGGCCCAAAAATAATTTGAAAAAATGGTAGCCTCATCATGTCCACCAAATTTTCAAAATTCATGTAGTTCTTTTTCATAATGACTTAAAGCAAAATCATTGTGGGAAAAAACAATGGAATTCGTGTAAGAGACTGAGCGCATAATGCAAAATACGATTGACTTACCATGTCCACCAAATATTCATACGACTCATGAATCATGTTATTTTGGAAATCCAGCTTCAATTTCATCATACCAACCTGAACTTGACCAATATCAATCTCTTAATAGTTTGGCAAGTTATCCATTTTCTGAAATTGAACTTGAAGATGAATGTGAACTTTAGCTTCAAATTAGCAATTCGAGTCCAATCCTTGAATCAATGTCGACTCCTTTAGTGTTACCTGAACTAAGTAACATTCTTGAGCCAGTTTTGATTCCCATAATTTCTGAACTTGAATCAACCATTTCACCCAGTCACATTCCTTCTGTGGATAAAAATCAAGATTCAATTTCCTTACATCCTTTTGAACTTGCCCAAAATTTTGAGAACCACCTTGACATTTTAGCAAGTTATCCTTTTCCTGAAATTGAACTTGAACCTGAATGTGATCCTGAACGTCAAGTTGGTAATTCCATTTCACTTTTTGATTCAATCATGAATCCGGTATCTTTACTAGATTTTTTTCTCTATTCCGGAGTCAACATTGAATCCTATACTAGTACACCGTAAATTAGAATCACCAATATCTTATGATCACGCTTCATTGATGCAAAAAGTGTGTGAACATCAATTCTTTGATTTGGACCCTATTTTTGAACCAATTTCACTCTCATTATTGACTCTCAACTTGATCTGAGTCAAATTCCTAAGTCGGTATTGGTTTTAACTCCTGTTCCATTTGAATCCTAATCAATCATTTTCCAAAATCACACTTCATTGTTGGACAAGAATGTTGAAGAAAATGACTCAGTAATTATTTTTCAAAATTGAAAATTAGATGGGGATAAGTTTTTAATTAAGACTATTCAGTCAATTATTCTTTTATTGGGTCGCATTAGAGAGATCACTGGTGGATTTCTGTAAGATCCACGATATTTTGATTGGACAGCAACGCTTAGCCCCGTCAGACCACCACCTGAGCCACCACCATGACGTAATTTTCCTTCCCTCTCCATTTGTTTCATGTATATACACATTCACGATGCATTGAGGACAATGCATGAGACAATTGTGGGGGAGGATTTACTAACATAGTTAGTTTTACATTTTCTTTCTTTTACACTTCTTTTTTAGGAACTTTTTAAAATTATTCTTTTGTATAAAAACTCTTTTCTTTTCTTTTTACAAAACTTTTTGACATAAGGGAAATAATTTTGATTTATTTTTAAGAACATTAACATTATCTTAGAAATTAGGAAGACCTAAAATTATGAAATTTTAAACTGAGCCAAAATAATAGATCTTGTTTAAATTTTAGGAAAAGAAAGTAAGATTGGAAAGATAATGTGATCTTGAATTTTTTGCTTTAGATTTATGCACTTCACACTTACACAATTTTTGAGATTGAAACAAAGACTGAAAATGCCATAAAAAATATATAGTAAAAAAATGATGATAATAAAAATCACTTATTGAAGTTGGGTAATTATGCCTCAAGAAGCATGATTATTCATACCTAAAACGGTGGACAAAAATAAAATAATCCCCTTTAGTTTTGTGGCCTTGTTTACTCGAGTCCTTAAGTCCGAGGGATGTTTTCTCATCTGGTGCCCTTAGATCATCTGGTTTGGGAGTCACTGGCTAAAGGATCACTAACCGGGTAAATAAAGAATGCCTAAGAAGAAAAAATGAAAAAAGAAAAAAATATATTAAATAAATGGCATGAAAGTTAGAGTTAGAGTCGATATCCCAAAAACCTTCACAGTTCACAAAGTGCATATTTTTCTAAGAGTTTTATGAAAGATCAAAGAATCAATTCAGTTTTAAATTCATACATTTAATTTATAACAAGATTTTTCATTTCGACTTAGTTTAAGGAAGAACAATTTTTGGTTAACCAATGATCTTAGATCACATATATTTTCACAAAAATACTTCAATACTTTTCTCTATTTTAAAATGCGTTTTCAAAATACTAACATTTGATTTCTTTCTTTATAGATTTTGTGGGTGCAATCCGCTAAAAACTCTCAGGAGACAAAACTCTTCCTCTAGGGGAAACCTAGAGGTTTAACGGCTTGTTGCTCAATGCAATTGTGTCATCTGCTAATGTGGTGTAATAATTCCTTTAGTTTTTTTGTTTTCTCGGGACGAGCAAAATATAAGTGTAGGGGTGTGATTAGTCTCTAAAACTGCATATTTCATACCACATCTTCACATTTATTTAATATTAAATTCTGCTAATAATACCTCCCTTGCATGTTTCTAGGTCCATGGCATGAAATGAAGAAAAAGACCCAAAATCATCATTTAATTGGTGATTAAAGGCCTAGAAAGATAGCCATTGATTTTGGAGAGTGGTTTCGTCAAAACTAGGGGCCCAAATCTAAAAACCAGCAAGTACATCCGACAGGGAACCCTTGGGCAGCGCGCAGCAGGTGGCGCTGCGGCGCCGCCCTAGTACTGCCGCGAAAACGCGACTTGGGCCGTGTTTTCGCGGCAATCTTGTGGAGCCGCACACCGAGATTCGACGTGCGGCTCTGTACACTCCCTTTGGTGCCCCTTTCGCCTATAAAAACCCCCTTTGTGGTCTGAAGTTTAAGATATACAGAGAGTAGTGTAGTTTCTTTCATGTTGTAGTTTAGGGTAGTTCAGTTTAGATTAAATCTTCTTCTTCCTTTGTATTTTTTATTTCTTTTAGATCTTATAATAGGAGAGAGAGATACATGAGTGGAAAGCAAGAGTGCTTGTAATAGAAGGTGACAAGTTATGAAAGGTTCTCTCTTTAACTCTCTTTGTTTTCTACCTAGTTCTTTTTACATGTTTAGCTAATCTTTTCTCTCATAGCAACTAACTACTAACCACTAACTAGTCTAATTTCTTATTTGATAATCCATATGAATCTAATAGCCTCTACTTGGGCTTGCTCTTGCAAGAGCCATTGATGGCTCATGATGATGGATCTAACACTCTAACTTCCTAACTCTCAACAAGCTAACATTACTTTACTCCATACTTACTTTTGTTTAGTTTTGATGGTTTAAGTGTAGCTTGCACTAGTTTTGTTGAGTTGGGATGTGATGAGTAAACATATGGGTCATGCTTTGTAAAGCTCTTGAACTAAGGACTAGTGATATCCAATGATACATGTGAGGCAACTATCACTAAGAGGTTGGCATATTGGTGGAGTCATTAGTAGTTAGTAGCCATAAGTTTCATTCTTTTTCACTTTATTTTAGAAACAATATCACAAATCATAAATATCTTCTTTCTATCTTTCCCACTTCTTCGTGTTTCATAGTAATTCTCTTTTTCATTCTTTGTTTTCCTTTCTTTTTATTCTTTCAAACATTGAAGAACTTTTAACACACACATGAATCAACCGGTGAAGCTTCTATCGCCTCCTGTCCTTGTGGATTCGACTCGTTTTAGCCTTTATGCTATAACAGAAGTATCGAGGAAGCCAAAGCACACACATTTTAACTCTTGATTTCAAAACATACACTTTTGTGCGCGATTTTCGCCCGGTCATGATTATGTGATGGCAGAGTGTGACTCGCTTACTTCAATACCCCGGGCTAGGGCACTGTAGTCCACTAGGGCTCTAACGCCAGTTTGCGTGCAGGTATGCTGGAACATTCCTTCCGGTTCAGTGTTAGACTCGTCAGAGCTGACTATTGGCTACTTTTTCTTAGTTTTGCTTGGCGTAATGCTTGGACCCACCAAGTTCGCAGTAACTTCAGGGTACTCTGCATCAGAGAAAGTTCTCGTGCCGGAGCGACACCTTTTGGCCGAGCGAGAGATTGATGTAGATGATAATCATTTGAACACTGACTGTTTGCAGTGGCATTCAGAGAGCACCATTGTGATGAGCCATTCACAATAGTATAATGGAGTGATTTGATGAGCACTCCTCTTCTTTGTCAAGTAATCCCTTAGATCTGTCAGAGGGGGATCAAAGAGACCAGTCTCGAGTCTTTGAGGACGAGGACTTTTCGGCTCCCTTTTGACCCTAGCTGTTGGAGAGCGAATGTTAACCTTGTGTCGCAACTCTGAGACACAAGTCTCAGGGGTGCAAGGTTCAGAGACGCGGAGTTCACATTCTATAGAACAGAAGCGGCTCTCGCGTTTTGGCTTTGAGACGCGGGTTTCGTGCATCTGCTGATAAAAGACGCAGACCTCAAGTTGATGATTGTCCCGTTTGTCTGGCGACACTTAAGAGATACAGACTTCATGAGTCCCGCGTTCTGGCATAGAGACGCTGGTCTTGTATCTCTAAGAAGAGACACGGAATTCGCGTTGTTGAATGTCACGCCTGTGAGGTAGGGCCTCAGAAATGCAAGCCTCATGAGCTCTGCGCTTTGGTATCCAGACGCGAACTTCACGCGTCTGATGCTGTTCAGAAGAGACATGGGCTTGAGCCTCGCGTCCTGTATCTGCTGGCCAGATGGCTTTTTAAGCTTCTTCCATCTGTTGTCGAAGTGTGTGACGTGTTTGTCGACATTCAGCATTCTGGTTACGCTTCATGGGTTGTTGGGGGTCCCCTGATAGCCTGGAGCTAAGGAAAAGGAGGGGCGTGGCAAGATTGTCCATCAACGATGTTGGCCTCGCGAGTCTCTTGGGAGATGTTAACGCGGGCCACACGCGTGACGTGGCCAAAAACAGCCATGTTTGCACAGGACATCTTTGGGGAAGTCTCCGAAGAGAGTTGAGAGCAAATGTTTAAGGAGACCCTGCGGTACTGCCGTGCCACCCTAGGGCTCTTGAAGCCAGAAGGGAGGAACTCTTCGTACTTTGCCTGGTCGAATTCCACAAAGTTGCCCCCAGTGGAGTCACCATCTCTTGTACGGGGAGAAAAGTTGAAAGTGTATTGCAAATTTTTCTTGATTAAATGAAAAATTACAACTCAAAATTTCAACTACGAGAGAGAGAAGGCACTCAAGCTCAGATCTTCTCTTTATATATGGTTGGATTCTTTACGTAGCGGTGAAAAGTTAATCTTGTTTTCTGTTGACTGGATGAACGTTAAGCTCTTCTGAAAATCTTCTCCTTGCATTACAGATGGAGTAGCACAACAACTATCCAATGAAATCTCAAAGAGACTTAGGTAAAAACTTGAACTCAGTAAGTTGGTAGAAGAGTTTAACTCTTTATGAGTATTCCTCAGCTGAAAAATTCTGACCCTGCTTCAATAGCAAATTGTGCCATTTATAGGGGTTTCAGAGGTAAATGGTCCCCTAAAAACCCTCCAACTCCCCTCATTACGTAGACAGTACCTGGCCCAGTAATAAGGATAGTTATAACTGAGACACAAGGCTCCTCTGTAGTTGAAATGTGGGCTAGAGCTCTGCATTTAGCCGTTGAGGTAATGTTGGACGCTGGTCTTAAGCTTTGCGTTTGGGCGCCGCAGTGGTGTTGAAACGCGAGCCTCAATGTCTGTGTTTCCTCATTAACGTGGTATTAGACGCGTGCCTCGAGCTTGGCATCTGAGGCACAGGCTTTAAGCTCTGTATCTGAGCACTAAAAGTTACGCTGAGATGCAGGCTTCAGCTCTGCGTCTTGACATTGGAGGGATGCTGGGATGCAGGCTTTGAGCCCTGCATTTTGGCGTTACACGAGTGGCTTTGATTAGCCTCGCATCTGAAGCATGGACTCTATTATTTGATGACTTATTTTCATTGATTTTTAGATAGTCTACAACAGCTACCATCAGAAGGAAAGCTTCTCGATTTTATTACAATGCGATAATGCAAACATTGTATCTCCGAGCGTACGAAGGAATCCTACTCTGATGCCTTTCATACAAAGAGGCACAGAAGGCACTCAAAGAAGCTCATGACGATATGTGTGGAGCTCACCAACCTTGCCCTAAGTGATTGTCAAAAAGAATGCAGAGAATATGAAAAGTGTATGTGATTGGTTTTAACTCTGAATCTTCATAATTTAATCGCTGTAGCAAGAGCTAAACGGGTCGAACCTCAGGTAGAGATGCGATGGAAGCTTTTCGGAAATATTATCTTCTTATTATCTTCTCTGTTAAAGAACTTAGGAAAGAAGGATGGATAGTATATAGATAAAGAATTAAACTAAAAGAAAGGTTCACATTTTACTAATAATCAACCACCATACATGCTAACACTAGATAGATAATTACTTCACTTCAAACTCTAAACATGATATTCTACCACAAAATCAAGTAAGATACATAGAACAGAAACTAGGGTACGAGTTAAAATAGCACTAACTAAGATATAACATTACAATATCAAGATTGTCGTTCAAGTATAAAATAAGAAAGATCATTAGAAAGTACAAGCAAATCTTTAACCCTAACGCTTATTAAAGTTGAACATTAAAATATCAAGATATTATCAAGTAAAGATTAAAAGAAGAATAAAAAAGTGTATAAACTAATTGCTTATCCTAATGAGTCTTCAAGAGTAAAGATTGGAGTAGGCATGCTTATGATCTAATCCGGCTATCTACTAGACATTAGATATGATGTTGGTGATATATTAGCAAGTCATGAGAAAAGACCTAACTATTCATTGTAACATAGCAAGCAAAAAGAAAGAATAAAATATAGAAAATAAGAAAAAGCAAAAATAAAAACAAACAAAGATATGTGAAAGATAGAACCTGTTTACTGATTGTCACAATCAATTACAGGAGTTGTCTTCCTCATCGTATAAAAATTTACATAAAATTTGAAAAGAAATAGATCTAAAGAAAAATCCTAATTTTGATCTATGATATAAGATGAGAGATTATTAGAGACTCCAGCTATTTAAATAGACCTCAAAGCTAATCACACTAGGATACAAATTAGAAGGTTTCTAATTCAATAAGGGAATTCAATCATGTAGTAAGTTAGTGTATTGATCACTGAATATAACTCAACAGATGACTGAATTAGACAGAGCGGTAGATATAAGAATTATAGTCTTTCAAGTCTTCTTTCTGTAGCATCTTGAATCATCAGATTTGAATATCTGTAGAGAAAGTTATGATCCGCATACTAAACTGTGTACAGTCTAAATCCGAGTGAATTGATTTTGAACTCCATTTAATTTGAATTATCCTCCTTATCCCTATTAGGATTAGCTTTATCCCCTTAATCTTTTAGCGCATTATCTTCTGAATTTAAACTTGAATTTAAGAAATGAAGATTAATCCTTTCCTCCTTTAGATTCAATTTAATTTAAAATCCAACTTTAGATATAATTAAGAATAAAATGATGCTTCTTATATCTTTATCCTCTCATTTAAGTAACTACACATCATAATTAAAAAGAGGGTTAACAGCATTAATTAATAAAGGAATGATTAAGGATCTATGTGTAAAACTGATGATAAAATGTAATTTTGGAGTACAATTACACCCCTACACCTATCGAGCAAAATCAATGTTAGAAACTAATTTAATCTAATCTAACTAACTTTCGTAGGAATCACGGTTGCACTTAGCACATGCAACAAGCCATTAAACCTCTAGGTTACCCTAGAGATGAGTGTTGTCTCATGAGGTTTTCAGTGAATTACACCCACAAAATTCATTAAAAAATAAAATATTAGTATTTTTGAAATTCATTTTTGAAAGAGAAGAATATTTAAAATAATTTTTTAGGAAATCGAGTAATCGATAAGTCTTAAGATTATCAAATTATTCATTCTTATACTTAGCTCGATGACTAAATTTTTTATTAATTTAGGTTAAGATTAAAACTGAATTTTTCACTTAGTCTATTATTTTACCCTAAGTCATATGCACCTTTGTGATTATGAATTTTTAGCTTAGGATTCTTAAACTTCAACTCTTATGCTTGTATATTAATACACACACACACACACACACACACACACACATATATATATATATATATATATATATATATCTACATACACACACACACACACACACATATATATATCTACACATATATAAATAGAGTAGTCCTCGTGTGAGAAACTTTCTCGCACGAAGACCGTGAGAAAACTATATAGGAGCTTCAATGTGGGTGATCTGAACCGTTCATCTTAATCTATATACTTTATTTAGACTATCAATTAAAAATTACGCGAGTCCGAGCCTTTTTATATTTAGACTATCAATTAAAAATTACGCGAGTTCGAGCCTTTTTCTTATACAACAAGTGGTTACAAAACAAAAGTTATATTCACCGTAGAATAAAGATGCCACTTGATGCATAGGTAAAAAAGTTGGAATCGCGTGATTTTTTATTGGTAGTCTAATTAGAGTATGTAGATCAAGATGAACGGTTCGGATCATCCATAAAATCTCTCTTATATGGTTTTCTCACGAAGCTTATATTGAGAAAGTTTCTCATTTGAAAATTTTCCTATATATATATACACACACATATATATATATATACATACACACACACACACACACACACACACACACACACACATATATATTGCGAGAGTTTGCAGTATTACCACTTCATTGACCTTTAAGCACTTTGCTTTTTTTAGATATGTATAACTCATCTAATTTTCTCTTGTGTAAGTACTAAGCTTCTTGAGGCCCTAATACCTAACTAATTGATTATTAGATGTGTTAATACATATATGATATATTTTTTTAATTTTTTTTCAAGCTTATCTAATTACCTTTCGCATTAGTACCAAGGCTTTCTTAGGCCAAATCTCATAGCTGATCAATAATTAGATTTGTTTATTTTATATATTTTTTTTCCTAAGATACAAGCGTATTTGTTTTGATCCCAGGTGTATAAGTGTATAAAGCATGCATATTTTATTAAGGTAAAAATATCAAGACTAAATTACCTTTTCAATTTTTCCTCTTAAACCTAAAAATCAAACAAATAATCTTATTCTAACCAAGTGTTAAGAATCCTAATTATGATTTTCCTATTCCTTAAAATTAACTTAACTTCTTTTAAAAGTAAATCAAAATATTGTTCTCCTATACTGGCGCGGTGCGCACGACCTACTGCGCGCTATCGCATCGTCCCCTGTCGGCTGCAGGTCCTGATTTCTGGTTTTAGGCCCCTGGTTTTGACAAAATCACGCTCCTAGGTCAATGGCTATCTTTATAGGCCTTTAATCACTAATTAAATGGTGATTTTGGGTCTTCTTCTTCATTTCATGCCCTGGACCTAGAAATATACAAGAGAAGTATTATTAGCAAACTTCGATATTAAATAAATGTGAAGATGTGGTATGCAATATACAGTTTTAGACAATAATCATACCCCCACACTCATCTTTTGCTCATCCCGAGGAAATAAAAAATTAAGAAAATTATTACACCACTTTCGCAGGTGACACGATTGCACTGAGCATGTGCAACAAACTGTTAAACCTCAAGGTTTCCCCTAGAGGAGGAGTTTTGTCTCCTGAGGGCTTTCAGCAGATTACACCCACAAAATCCATAAAGAAAGAACTCAAATGTTAGTATTTTGAAAATGTATTTTTGAAATAGAAAAAGTGTTGAAGTATTTTTGCGCAAATATAAGTGATCCAAGGTCATAGGTTAATCAGAAATTATTCTTCCTTAAACTAAGTCGAAATATAAAATCTTGTTATAAATTAAATGTAAGAATTTAAAATTGAATTGATTCTTTGATCTTTCATAAAACTCTTAGAAAATATGTACTTTGTGAACTGTGAAGATTTTTGAGATATTGACTCAAACTTTCATGCCATTGATTTGTGTATATTTCTTTTTTTCTTTTTTTCTTTCCAATAGTTTTCTTAGGCTTTCTTATTTACCCAGGTAGTGAGCCTTTAGCCGGTGACTCCAAAACCAGATGATCTTAGGGCACCAGATGGAAAAACATCCCTCGGACTTAAGGACTCGAGTAAACAAGGCCACAAACTAAGGGGATTATTTTATTTTTATCCACCGTTTTACGTGTGAATAATCATACTTCTTGAGGCATAATTACCCAACTTCAATAGGTGGTTTTATTATCATCATTTATTTTTTAATATATTTTTTTATGGCATTTTTCAATCCCAAAAATTGTGTAAGTGTGAAGTGCATAAATCTAAGGCAAAAAATTCATAATCAAATTATCTTTCTAATCTTACTTCCTTATCCTAAAATTTAAACAAGATATATTATTTTGATTTGGTTTAAAAACTCATATTTTAGGTCTTCCTGATTCCTAAGATAATCTTAATTTCTTAAAGAAATGAATCAAAACTATTTCCCTTATGTCAAAAAGTTTTGTGAAAAGAAAAGAAAAGAATTTTTATACAAAAGAGAATTGTAAAAAGTTCCTAAAAAGAAGTATAAAAGAAAGAAAATTTAAAACAACCTACGTTAGTAAACCCTCCCCCAAACTTATCTCATGTATTGTCCTCAATGCATCGTGAATGTGTATATACGTGAAACAAATGGGAAGAGAAGGAAAATTACCTCATGGTGGTGGCTCCGGTGGTGGTCTGATTATGCCAAGCGTTGCTACCCAATCAAGATAATGTGAATCTTGAAGGACCCACCAGTGACCTCTCTAATATGACCTAGTAAAATGTTGGAGAACTGTATGAGCTTATTGAAAAAAAATATCCCATCCAATTTTTAATTTTCAAACATACTTACTGAGTCATTTTTTCAACATTCTTGCCCAACAATGAAGTGTGATTTTAGGAGATGATTGATTTGGACTTTGTTGACATTTAAAAAAGACAAGATTCTTATTGGTCCGAACAATGTCTAAACTTGTTGACATTTACAAAAGACAAGTGACAGACAAGCTGAAGACCAGTTTTCACCCGTCTCCGAGGGATAAGGAAGCAGTTTGGACTCCACTGATCCAGCAAGCAGACAGTGAACCCGGATTGTTTCTAAACAGACCTCAGCAGGTCTAAGATGCTAGCACTTAGCATCACATGAGGCCAAAGAGATAGCCTCGCCTGAGAGGTTAAAATCATCCGACTTCGCCTCGAAGCCATTCGAAGCCTCGCTAAGAAGCTAACTCGCAAACTTCGCCACAGGGGACTTCCAGCTCCGCCAAAGGGTTTCTTTCGGACTTCGCCAGAAGCTGTCTCTAGCTCCGCTATGAGCTCAATGCGGGCAGCTCCGCCATTGGTCTGCTATGGTCAACCTTTGACCAATCAAATCTCCAGATGAGATCGGATCTAATCAGATCAAATCCATTAAGATCAAATCAGAGATCAATTTGGCAGTTGATTGCCACAATCTCTTGACTCTCCTAAAAACGAGTAGGAGGATCAGGGAAAATCCTCCAACGATATGGAAAGGATCAAGAAGGTCAACCGACCTGCCAATTCTAGCTTCACAGAAGCTGATCCTAGCCTCGCAGCAAGGCTACTTTTCAGATTTTAAACAGATTCGATTCAATCTGTTTTCTATATTTTCAAGGGACGATTATACCCTTGCTCTCCCTATAAATAGCCCGCCAGGGGTACAAGGAGGGAGGATCAATTGATCAATCGGAGAAAGAGGACTCCACAAGCAGAGGCTTCTTCATAACGCACCGTGCGCTCTCGAATTCAGAGACCTTTTAGAGAATTGCTTTCTCTATCCAGGGTGTTGATACCCTAACATCGTTCTTCTTCTCAAGGAATCTCCGGAACCAGGCGAGAAGGAATTCCTAATTGAAGGCGATTTTGAGAAGCAGCAAGAGGGTTCTACTAACCTTCTATTCTCTGATTCCCGGAACCAGGCGAGAAGGGAATCTCATCGCTCACATCGTCAAAGGGACAAAGTGGTCGCGCGCTGACCAGACTCCTATCGGCACACTTCTCCAGAATCTCTGAGGAGATCTACTTGTAATCTTTTTTTTTAAGAATACTTGTAATTTAGCTCCTCAACCCTTTTATTGTAAGTTTTTCCCCTTTGCGAACATAATGGAAAACAAGATGGCGGCTCCGCTGGGAAGAAATTCTCCACTGCCAAGAATCAAGTGTCGCAATGCGACGATCAGACCTTCGGGTCTAACTCTGAATTCAGAAAAGCCGGTGCAGCCAGAGCCCCTCTGGCTAAATCTTCAAGAAAAGTCTCTGCGGAGACAGAAAAGGTTCTCTGCGAACCTACTGCGGTTATTTGGCGCAACAAGGAAGCACGTCCGCAGTCTGATCCCTTCACTTGTGAGAACTTGGTGGTTTAGTTCGATCAAGGAAGATTTGAAGAAGTCCTCTCTAGGGGTGGCCCAATGCTTCGAGCACGGAAGCATAGGAAGGTTTCCACGACCAAGGTTTCAAAGCGGAAACTGGAAGCAGAATTCTGCCAACACCCCTCAGCCTCGCAAGTGGCTAATCAGGTTCCTTGCGAACCTAAGTCTCCTCTGCTAAAGCGGGTATGGAAGCCTAAACAGAAGTCTTCAACCGAAGCTTCAGGCGTAGCTACGCCTAAACGCGCCTCTCTCGCAGGATGCCTGTCTGCTCCAATCATGAAGTTAAGACGGCAATCATACCGTCGCCCAATTCAAGAGCAGCAATGCCTCGCGCCGGCCTCGTTCTCACGAGCGAAGCTACTGTACCACAGCGTACGCGCAGGGTCCATGATCGCGAAGCTGAAGCCAAAGTACTATCTAAGGCTAATTGCCTTCGCAGCAGCATAGCGGGTAAAGCACCACAGCGTGCTCCGCTTTCCAGTGCGTCAAACACTAAGTTCACGCCTGTTGGCGAAGCTAGAACCAAAGCACTATTCAGTGCTAATCCCATCTGCAAGGATAAAAGAAGCAGTACACCGTCCCATGTGCGATCCAAAAGAGCCTTTCCGCTCGATTGCAGAGACCCGACCGGGTCTGATTTGAGGAAATTGTTGACGGATAGACGAAACTCTTGCCCCTATTGTCGACAGGTGGGATGTCAGCTGGTGACACTCCACTCGGTCCATTGTCGGCTGGGACCAATCCCCGCCACGCCTCCAAGACGACGGTCAGTTTTTGATCAGGTATCGGTACAGGCCCCGAGGAAACACTGCAAAAGGAGCACCTCATGAGATCCAGCCTCCGCATCCGTCAACATGACCGGAAGAGGACGAGAGTCCCCAGATTCAGATTATAGCCCAGGCTTAGGCGAAGTCTTGGTGCATGAAGAAGGTGTTTTCCGAAACACCAGATCCAGGGTGGCAATACCCTACACTTATGAACAGCCTTCTTCCTCGACGGCCCTAGCCTCGTCACAGCCCAGGAGATCACTCCAATCATCGGACGAAGAAGATGAAGATAGCGGGTATGCTTCTTCGGCCACAATCAGTTCAGTGCGAACAGACAGAGCATCAGTCAATATGGCTGATAATGCTAACGACGATCTTCGCCTGTGCCTGAAAGCTCAAGAGCGAACTTCCAAAACCCAGCAAGAAGCCCTGGACAATATTCAACAGATGCTCGCTCAACTCCTCAATAACAGGAATAACAATGATGCCGGAAGCAATCACGATGAGGAGGAACACTTTAGCAATGAGCAACCAAAGCCGGAGAAATCCAAGGAGGATTCTTCCTTAGACGCCGAAGTCCTTAAGGGCCTCCAAGCTCAAATCGCATCCCTAGCTCAGAGGGGAATTAAAGAAAGAAGGTGCAGTCCGTCCTTACCCATTGGAGTGGGATTCGGTGCTATATCCACCGAAGTTCAAACCACCAACGCTGCATACTTATGATGGAAAGAGCTCGCCAAATCAGCACATCTACTATTTTCGGTCTCAGACTGGTAATGTTATAAGCAATGACGCCATCATGGCTAGGCTGTTCATTGGCACCCTAAAGGGGGTGGCATTTGACTGGTTCTGAAGTCTTCCTCCGGGCTCTATCAACTCTTGGATCGATCTGAAAACTCGGTTCCTCTCTCGTTTCTATGAGGACGATACCGAAGTAACCATGGACAAACTCCTCTCCACTGTGCAGAGGAAGGGCGAATCTGTCCGTGACTACATTGAATGGTTCAGAAACTTATCCTTGATGTGCCCAGCAGGGATGCCACTACCCATGCTCTTACAGACATGCAGGCACAACTTCTTAGACCAAGTCGAAGTTCGCATGGGGGCTGTTAAGGCCCACACCTGGAAAGAATTGGTCGAACAAGCAGAGATAGCCGAGAAGTCGGCTAAAAAGTTCGAACCATCCGCCCCTAGAGGCAAGTGGGGGATGAACAACAAAGGGCGTAGCGACCTACCGCAATCTTCTCAAGCTAAAGGCAAAAAGACTATGTCTGTGGAGTTATCCGGAGACGTGCAGTCGAAGGCCAAGAAGAGCGGCTTCAACAATCAGGAGCCTAAATTTCCTCCAAAGCAGTACTCCTTCAAAGACGATCAGGTGGTCACGATATTCCATCTGCTCCACAAAGGGAACAAAATGAAACTGCCAGATGCTCGACGTCCTAATGAGATAGGACGCACAAATGACCCCAAATACTGTCTCTATCACAGGATGATTCACCATCCTACTGACAAGTGCTATGTCCTCAAGGACAGAATTCAAGCCTTGATCGATGCCGGGGTTCTGACATTGAAGACGGAGCAAGAAGAAAGTCACTACCAATATGGTGACTCTCAAATTCGGCAGTACACAAAAGGTCACAGTTCCTGACGGGACCTATCCAGCCCCTGCGCCACGGTTGGAAGTCAAGCATCCTTTAGCAACAACTCAAAACAATAAGGGTCTTGTTCCCTTAACATTGGAGACAGGAGAAGTCATGTGGATACACCCAGACCTCGTCCAAGACGAACACTGGGATTCAAAGAAGCCTAAGTCAAAGGGCAAATCTTACAATGTCATCTCCATCCTTCCAGACGACGGCAATCTTACATCGGCTTCCCTCAGTGATTCAGAAGGGGAAAAGCTTGCTTGCACGACGCGAGCCGATACGCCTCAGCAGACGGGCACCCGATCCGGAAAATCATACTTAAGGCATTATGAAAAGTCTACTGACGAGACACAACAGCAAACGACGTCAGTACAAGCACCAGCATCCGCTCCATTTCCAACCAAGAGAAAAGAGAGGCCTAAGGAGGTACGATTCGACCATGTCCTGAAGAAGCCTTCAGGCCCAGGCTTGATACGCCCTTTCGTTTTGACATATTGGCCCAATTGGCTAATATCCCGGCTCGTATTATTATACACGAGCTACTTCGTCTCTCAAAAGAGACAAGAGAAGCACTCAGGATGCCCTGGCTAATTCAGAATCATTCCTGACATGCATGCCGGAGGTCCCTAACGATGACGCTCAGTCTTCTTGCCCTGAATGCCATCATGTACAATCAAAGGTACCTGCTATTACCTTTACAGCGGAGGATAGTTTGGCAGATGTTCTTCGGTGGAGCATCGCGAATAGGTCCTAAAAGCAGGACCATTGCCAGAGTGGGGGTTGTGTTTATCTCCCCACATAATCATGTCCTTCCCAGAGCAGAATATAATGCCCTGCTCATCGGCCTTCAGCTCGCCCATGGAATGGGGTATGTTACCTCGAAGCCTATGGCGATTCAAAACTGATCATCAATCGGGTTAAAGGCGAATATGAAGTCCGCCATGAGGACTTGGTGCCTTATTACCATACAGCCATCGAATTGGCTAACCTATTTGAAGGTTTCTACATCGGGCATGTGTCTCGATCTCAGAATACCAAGGCGGACGCTCTTGCTGCATTAGCAACAACACTAGCCTTGCCAACCGACACCGAGTATCACCTCACAGTCGCAACTCGACATCTTGTATGCTCCAAGCACATGCTAAGAACTCGAGAAGTCTATAATGTCTCCACGCATCTTGAGCCAAGAGATTGGCGCTTTCCTCTCATTGACTATGCTTTTCACGGTCTGCTTCCAGACGATCCTAAAGAAGCGGCGTCCGTCAGACGAAGGTCTCTCCGTTTCTACTACGATCCGACTTTGAAGACACTTTACCGTCGTTCATATGACGATATCCTCCTCCGTTGCCTTTCCAATTCAGAGGCGCAGGAAGCGCTCCAAGAAGCGCACGACGGCATTTGCGGAGCTCATCAGCCAGGCCCAAAGCTCAAAGACAGGTTGCACAGACTTGGATACTATTGGCCAACTATGATAGCCGACGCCATCCAATATGCACGAAGGTGTAAAGCATGCCAAATCCATGCAGACTTCATACACCAGCCTTCGGAGCTGCTCCACCCGACTGTTGATTCATGGCCATTTGAAGCATGGGGAGTAGATGTCGTAGGGCCAATTAGTCCCTCTTCGACGAAAGGTCACCGGTTCATCCTTGCAATAACCGACTACTTTTCAAAGTGGGTGGAAGCTATACCACTGGTTGAAATCAAAACCTCTAACGTTGTTAATTTCATCAAGCACCATGTCATCCATCGATTTGGTGTCCCTAGGTGGATCATCCACGACAACGGTCCCCAATTCATAAGCCAAGTGTTCTATCGGTTCTGCGATAAATACCGAATTCAGAATGTGGCTTCAACTGCCTATAATCCTGCTGCTAATGGTTTGGCGGAAGCATTCAACAAAACGATCATCAAGCTACTCAAGAAGTTTGTCTCCTCGAATAACCGAGATTGGGACGAAAAGCTCGGTGAATGTCTCTGGGCCTACCGAACCACGGTTCGGACACCGACAGGCAATACGCCTTTTTCCCTAGTATATGGGTGCGAAGCAGTCATCCCATTAGAAATCCAGATGCCGTCATTGCGAGTCGCTCTGACCACCAAGTGCACATCAGAAGACAATGATCGATTACGTCTTCAAGAGCTCGAAGCCTTAGATGAGAAGTGGCTACAAGCTCAGCAGCATATCGAGCTATATCAAGCTCGAATCTCAAAAGCCTTCAATAAGAAGGTCAAACAGAGGGTCTTCCAGAAAGGAGACCTGGTTTTAGCCGTCAGACGACCGATGATTATGACGCACAAGACCAAAGGCAAATTTCAGCCTAAATGGGAAGGACCGTTTGTAATAGAAACAGTCTATTCAAACGGAGCATACCGCCTTATGACTTCAGATGGCGACCTACTCATGATGCCGATCAATGGCAAGTTCTTAAAGAAGTATTATCCTTAATTAAGGATTCTTCTCATGATCAAGTTAACATTACACCTCTGATCAAGATCTTCGTGTCCAAAGTACACACAAAGAGAGCCTTTCTCTTCCTCCAAGCGAGATAATACAACTGTAAACAAGTAGGAACCTGGACACGTACTGGCTGTCCTGAAGGAAAATCAAGGTTATGCATGTATTAACCAGATAATCCAATATCCTTAACGATTAAGGACAGAGGAAATTTTGGCTTTTAAGTCAAACATAAATCCTCAACAACTCATCATGCTGAGGGGAATAGCATGGCTAGCCCAACTCAAACGGTAGTTGGTAAAGGCATATCAAACCCGTTGACAGCTGGGGGTTTGCTAAAAATCCTAAGGGACCAGTTCCCATTTGATTCCCTCTCCAAAATCACTTGCCAATTCTCATCCACAGAATGGTAAGGCCACATATACATTTCACTGTTACGTTAACATTAAACCTATGATAGTGATTCCCTCGTTTCTCCCCGTGAGAACGAGACCTCCAAAATCACTTACCAATTCTCATCCATAGAATGGTAAGGCCACATATACATTTCACTGTTACGTTAACATTAAACCTATGACAGTGATTCCCTCATTTCTCCCCGTGAGAACGAGACCTCCAAAATCACTTACCAATTCTCATCCATAGAATGGTAAGGCCACATATACATTTCACTGTTACGTTAACACTAAACCTATGACAGTGATTTTCTCGTTTCTCCCTGTGAAAACGAGACTTTTTCCCAAACTCCATTACAATCTTTTGAGCTTGGTGGCGTCTCAAACGGTTATGTCATTGTGACCTCTGAACCAGTAGACAGCCGAGTCTCAATTTTGAGCTTGTTGACATTTACAAAAGACAAGTCTCAATCTTGAGCCCTGTTGACATTTACAAAAGACAGGTCTCGATACTTGTTGACATTTACAAAAGACAAGTATCACCACCTTGAGCTTGGTGGCGTCTCAAACGGTTATGTCATTGCGACCTCTGAACCAGCAGACAGCCGAGTCTCAATTTTGAGCTTGTTGACATTTACAAAAGACAAGTCTCAACCTTGAGCCCTGTTGACATTTACAAAAGACAGGTCTCGATACTTGTTGACATTTACAAAAGACAAGTATCACCACCTTGAGCTTGGTGGCGTCTCAAACGGTTATGTCATTGCGACCTCTGAACTAGCAGACAGCCGAGTCTCAATTTTGAGCTTGTTGACATTTACAAAAGACAAGTATCAACCTTGAGCCCTGTTGACATTTACAAAAGACAGGTCTCGATACTTGTTGACATTTACAAAAGACAAGTATCACCACCTTGAGCTTGGTGGCATCTCAAACGGTTATGTCATTGCGACCTCTGAACCAGCAGACAGCCGAGTCTCAATTTTGAGCTTGTTGACATTTACAAAAGACAAGTCTCAACCTTGAGCCCTGTTGACATTTACAAAAGACAGGTCTCGATACTTGTTGACATTTAAAAAGACAAGTATCACCAACTTTTTGAAGCTTGGCGGCGTCTCAATCGGTTATGTCATTGCGACCTCTGAACCAGCAGACAGCTAAGTCTTAATTCCGAGCCCTGTTGACATTTACAAAAGACAGGTCTCATATCCCGATCCGACAAGGACCAGTTTCGGACTTGGTGGCGTCTCAACCAGTTATGTCATCGCGACCTCTAAACTGACAGATGGCCAAGTCTCATCATCCAACCCAACAAGAACCATGTTCTCAAGAAATTGCAATACAATTTGGAACCGCAATTCAGAAAGAAGAACAAGATTGGAGAGTCAACAAAAGAAGAAAAATTTTCATTGATTCCAAAAGGAGAAAGTACATGGAGCTACAGGCGCACACTGTAAGATCGGAGCCGCTCTCCAAGAGAGTCCAGCCTCGTCCTCCTGACATCAGCAGCCTGGGCAAGCGCCTGCGACTTCAACTCAGCCTCATCAAAATCTATTGCTTGGGCCAAACGAGCTTCAACCTCCGCCAAAGTTGCCCTCTATGACAATCCCTGCTGCGAGAGTTCGTCACTTTGAGCCTTGAGCTGCTCAAGCCGTGCAGTTTCTTCAAGACGTACCAGTTTAGCCTTGGATAAAATAAGATTGGCTTTCCTGATCATTTCCTCGGCCTTCCCAATCTTGTCTTCAGCGTCAAGAAGAGCACTGGTGGAGGCGTCAATCGCATTTCCGACCTCTGCCTACCTTGTTTCCAAGGATTTCAAGTCAGAAGAGATAGCCTTAGCAGCCTCTTGGGCGGCAAGCCGGGCCTCACGCTTTTGAGCGACGAGACGCGCAAACCGCTCATCAACTAAAGACTCCAAGTCCGAGCTGCTGAGACGGCGCCATTCCTCTACATCCTTCTCAATTCATCCACCAGGAGTTCCAAAGCAGTGGCCTGGTGATACCCCTCAAAATCCTGAATACTTTCGATGCCACGGGAGAGGACCACCTTTAACTTTGAGAACGGCATATTCGAGCCCTTCAAAACCAGGTCGATAGTTCGCCCTAAGCCTTTATAAAAGCTATCGACAAGGTCACCTATGTAGTCGTTCTCAACCTCAGCCACTTCTGGTAAAGAGGTAATTTCAGAGAGATCCACCGGCCTGGTCGACACTGTTATGGAAGGAGCAATGGGAACATCAACAGCAGGGCAGATTGTCAATGATCTCTCCGGAGTCTTCATGGAAATCAGCGCGCTAGCCACCACTGAGGTAGGGCTGACAACCATCTCCTGAACAGCAGGCTCAACCACCAGAGTTGGGGAAGTAGGGCTTGTAATCACCCTCAGTTCCGCACTTGAAAAAATTGTCGGCGCCTCACTCGTTGATATAGTTGGGAGTGAGGATACCTCAGGAACTGCTCCCCTTTCAACCTCTGACCCTTCGGCCGACTTGGCCGATAAGAAGGCAGGTCGCCGTACAGCGCATCCAGCACAGCAGCATCCGCCGCGGTCGAAACACTCATGTCACCCCTTGACCCTTCGGGGGGATCTTCCGGCTCTCTTGAAGCTGATGCATCTTAGGGCTGAACACTTGTAACAAGACTGCGATTAGTCGGGACACTACATGCGGAAGAAGCCAAGAGGTTAGGACAATACCGAAGGATGATGTCGCCTCGAACATCTCGTCAGCCGCATCAGTCTCCAGGGGCTCCATCGAAAAAATTTTGCCAGAATCAGCATGAACAGCCGGCTCGCTTTCGCTTGCCGAGTATCCTGTGGACCACCCAATAGAGCTCGATGCCTCAGGACTTCCTTTAGAAGTCCCAGCGCCCGAAGGACTGATGTCGGCCACATCACCTCCGGACTCCTCCGGACGGGCAAAAGAACCAGCCTCAGTTCTATAAGTAAATAGGGGATCATAACGTTCCCCTTGCTCTCCAACTGCCTCAGCTCCTACAATCAAAAAGGATTGATAATAAGTCAATGGGAACACACAAAAAGGCATATTATATGGACAGGGTTAATCTTACCCAGACCCGGAGCGAATTCACCGCTAGTCGGCTCAGCAACCGACGGTTCAGCTGCTAATGGGACAGCAGGAGGAATCGCTGTAGAGGGATAACCCTCTACGACAATCGTAGGAGCTTGGCGACGGAGCTTCTTCGCCAATGATTTCCTATGAGAGCTACCTGCCCGCTTTTTTTTGAAGTGGACGTCAGAATCCTCTTCCTCCACTTCTTCTATACAGCGAGATGGAGCCATCCCCATCACACCAGAGCCAGTTGCAGGAGTCTCAGCCCCCGTTCCCACCTCGAGGCGAGGGCTCTCGGCATCTGAAGCCTCGCTGTCTTCCACAGCAACAAACTCCTCTATACCTGGAGTGCGAATCCTTTTGCATTCCCTTTTATCAGAAGCCTTCTGTCTCAGCCGCTGAGAAATTAACTTTACACCAGAACTGTTCACCTTAAACCCAAGAGGTGTGGAGTTGGAAGTGGCGTACCACTGGCAAAAGCACAGGGTCATTAGGAGATTGGGATTCTTTAACGGCGTACGCAGCCGCGCCCCGGTACCGCCTGCGGTGAAGAATCGCCAAGCACGGGCCCCGTCAATAAGGCTCCCCATGAAAGCCAAATTGAGATTCGGGTTGCCCATGTACAGTTGGTCATACCCAAACTGACGGGCAAACCGACTTGGAACATAGGGCTCCAAGTAGCAGGTATCCCCGCTTCTATACAACAAATGCGAAGGCCGGATACTGACCAGCCACTCAAAGACTCCCCGGCCCAGGGACGAATGCCCCTCCTCCGCATCCTTGAACTCTTCCCCATAGCTTGCACCCCGAATACGGGGAAAACAGCGGAAGAGACTATAGACGTCATAGCGACGTACTAATTTACGGGCCTCAGCCACGTATTTCTTCTGCCATGAGCATCCTTTGAATCGGCGGAGGAGCGCCATTCGAACATCCTGCGGGGGATCCTCTCCAGATTCAATTAAAGAAGGACAATGCAGGGCGAACCACGCCATCAAGTAAGTATACGGCAGACCTATTCTGGGGTTAGGTCCGTCGCGGGGCGAAATGGTCCCCTTTCCTCGCTTCGTCATTGGTGGCCTGCAAAAAGCCTCCGTCAATGCACGAAGGCCTCTCTGGATACAGCATACCATAGACGAAAGAAGTCCCAGAGGGCGACCATGAACCAGACGAACAGCGGGCAGCAAAACATTCGGATGAACGATGTCACCCGAAGGAGACGGCACCACGCACCTCTTCAGCCAAACTGTTAAGAAACCAGCCAGAAGTGCCTTCCGGGACATCAGCCTGCGAGACTGATGATGGAAGCTTCGAAGAATATCACCTTGCCCATAGGGACCATCGTCTTCCTTCACAACTAGATCCCATTGGGAGTGCTTTCGCATCCGGTCAAAGATGTCTTCATCAGCAACTCCATAGTGAGCCGCTTCAGGAGTATTCTCCATATCTTGGAACAAATAGTCTCCCCAGCTTTTCAAGCTACAGGAAGTCCCCTTATTGCCCCCATGCATACTGGAGCAAATATACAAATGGCACATTAGCTCCCTGTAGGTCTCGAACAAGGCAGGCTCCTGTTTTTCCAGAAGCATCAATTCTGCCTCGCACGGGAAGTACTCTTCATAGGGAAGGGATCCAAAGGGCAGAGCAGAGACTTCCCACATCTCATGCAAGGCCATACCCAATTCGCCAACAGGGGTGAAGAAGGTCCCCTGAAGCTGGGCAGTATAATTCAAAAATGGCGTAAAAGCACGCCACGTTTACCTCAATACCGTAGCAGGTCGCCCTGACGGCCTCATAGAGGTTCAGCTTCTCCAAATCCTCCTCGAAATGAGCAAGGATGTAGATAGTCAAATCCGCCCACCATGCCTTCGGAGGGTTAATCCAGCCTGGAGTCCTGAAGTCAGTAGCCGGATAGTTCCCATTGACCTTGAAGAATTGGTTGCCAAAGGTCAACGCCACTGCAGGATTTTCTCCCACTGGGATGTCTCGTGACACATTCCCAGGATGCAGGCCCATTATGCAATGAGGAGGCCCCTCTCTTGCATAACTGGGAGATTGAAACATCAATTTTCCTATGTGAACAGAGTCAGTACTCCGGCTCACTTCCCACGACATCTTCCGAGCCTACGTCACGCACTGGAAGGAAGACAAAGAAAAATGACGCTTGTTGGACGGAAGGTAGAACCTCTCGCCATCCAACTGGAAAATCCACTGCCCTTCCCCTGCATGTAGTTGGTGGTCAGGGTCTGGTGCAGCATCCCCGAACATGAAATCGGGCTTCCTATAAACTTGACGGTCAATGTCTTCAAGAGGAGCTGTGGTTAGGATACTCCTAGTGGTATATTGATCACCACTATGAATGAGCGTGTCCCGAACGATGGAACTCCGCTCACTGAACAGAGAAGCCTGCCCTTGAAATTGCAAGCTCATATTGCCATCCGATCGCATGGTCATCCCGAACAGGTTGTTTTGAAGGACCAGGAGTATAGTGCACTGCAAGAACAAAGAGAAACTGCGATTAGTTCACCAGCCAAAGCGAAAGCAAAGATATGAATACCACCAAGGTATAGCTTCGCCCAGTGAGCAAAGTAGACAAGGCAATGGCTTTAACAAAGCCTAATCTCGCAGGAAAGTCTGCGTGTCGCAGAAAGTGCCTAAGTGCTAACTTGGCCTAAACAAAAGAGGTATAGCCTTAAGGGCTGACGTCATCAAAAGGGCATTATGGTCAGGAAACCATCCTTGACGGCCACGACTGAAGGGACAGACCCTCATCCTGTTCCTCAACAGGACGAAGACAACCCAAGTAATGGCTTCGTACGGAAGCCTAAAGAAGAACTGTTCAGTTCTTTATTCCCTGTGTAAGGAAAATAGGAAAATCCATGGGAACGGGTTCCCTAATAAGAACAGATCATGTTCGATCGTTCTGATAGCCAAATATCGGCTTTAAAAGAGAGACCGCAGTCTCTGATCAGAAGGGAAAGTCCCTTACCGGCGACTGGTCGCTCGATGACCGGAGGAGGAGAAGGACCCTCCGCTGCAGAAGTCGCCACTTTTTTACCCGCTCGTCTTTTGGGCGCCATTGAAGAGCTGCAAAAGCTCTCAAAATTCTCTGAACGAAGAAGGAAAGTCAAAATTTCTCTGAAAAAGGAGATCTTTTCCTGCTCAGCCCGATCGGGCTTTTATAGGCCAATTAGCGCCTGAAACGAGGCCTCGAAAAAGGCACAAAGCCGCCGTTTCAAATTAATTTGAAACGCCGCCCGAAGCGCCTCTCCGAGAAGCGCTGCTTCGATCTCACTAAGGGTTAACTTCGCCCTGGCTTAAAATGCGAACTTCGCGCAATCCTTCAGGGACTTCGCCTAAAGGCTTATCTTAGCCCCCTAAAAGGCGCTGTTCGCGGACATACCAGTTTCGCGAAGTTCATTCAAAGAAGGGACTATGTCCTTAACTTTGCACAAAGTTTTAGCCCCGCTATGGCCAAATTCTCAACGAAGGCAGGCAAAAATCAGATGAGCAGAAGATAAACTTTCATTGATTTAAGAGCAAAGGTACATTGATACTACATCAAGGTTGTGTTTCGTACAACAGATTCAGTTGCTCAGCAAGATCATTTGCGCGAAAGGCATACAAGCGGTTTTATCTGCTTCTAAGTCAGACCGACTGGACACGAAAGGCCTTCCTCCTGCACAAAGCCGTAGCCAGTTGTGTCGCGGAAACACGGCCATAATTCTCCACAAAAATGGCAGATTTTGCCACCAAAAGCGAGGTCATCTTTGTTGAAGCCTGGCAATAAAACTTATCGCCGCCAACACGTCAGACCACCTATAATGGGAATTGGCAGTGATGTCAGTGATCTGACAGGTGTGATGCCTGCTCTCCCGAAGTGAATCGTCCCCGACAAAGGCCACCAAAGTTGAAAGTTGGCAATGATGCCAGTGATCTCACAGGTGACGTCCACCATCCCGAAGCGGATCATCTCCGACAAAGCGGCTACCAGCCTCACCTCAGAACGAATCATCTCGGATAAGAGGCTGCCAATAGCCTCTGGGACACACATCAGCTGCCCCAAGTTGTTCCTCCTGCTTAAAAGTAAAACTTCAACCGGGGAAGTATATAGCAACTTTTCGGTCTCTTTCATCAAGACACAAGATCGGCGAACATAGCTCACTGCAATGCAAAATTAGAGCAAATTAGCAGTTAAACACAAACGATACTGCAAAAGCACTAAAGCCGAATTCTTTGGGGCGAAGCAATCCGATTTCTATTGGAGCAGAGGATAAGCCTCGCTTGCACAGTGATGATGGGCTAGCTCAGCAAACGCCAAGTCCTAGCCTCGCCTATATGGCTAAGCCAGACTGATCCTATGGGACATAGTCTTAGCCTCACCTATATGGAAAGACTGGCTCAACCTTGAAGATACCAGGTCCCAAGTTCTGCCTATGCAGCGGACTTAACATGCAATGATCTTTCTGTGATCAAGTCAAGATAATAGCTTCGCTGGGAAGCTATGTCAAAAATCCTTCTTCGCAGATCAGTTAAATGGAGAACAAAGGAAGCTAATCCCTGAAGCAGCTATTAAAGCTGAATTAAGGGAGATGAATTCCCTAAAATCGGTGAAGTCGTTGAATGATCAAGACTTACCAGTCCTTGGCTGGATAATAACCAGAGTGGGCATTCCCACTAATTCAGAGACCTGAGTATCTCTCTCAACCAAGAGAAGAGAAGAAGAGCAGATCACTTCTCTCTTCAGAGGACCTCAAGTGTCCTATTTATAGGCCCCATGGCCTGAGCGCTGCCGCCTCAAGCGTGGAAGCACGGCGCATTTAAGGCATTTACTGTGCCTTGACAAAAGGAACGGCTTTCTTTAGAACCGTGCAAAGGAAGAAACGTCTTCCTCATAAAGGCACTTATGGCGCCTTGAAGAAAGGGAATATCCTCCCTTGGAAATGCACAAGCGGAGAATATCTCCCTCGATCAGCACGAAGAAAGGAGTAATCCTCCTTGTAACCGGCCCACGGCGGGAAAGTGACAGATGTTCCAGAGCAAACTTATCTAGCTGCGAAGCTACCCAGACGCGAGTCTACATGATTCCTGAGCGAATCTACATCCCAAAGCAGGATTCAAAGCGAAGCTGAACTCAACCATCATGGCGACGTTCATACTCCACACACCACCAATTAAAGCAGTTCAAAGTATTCTGAAGTCTGAGTCATTGCAGACTTTCGAAAACTTTGAAGGGGGTCTTGTTGACACTTAAAAAAGACAAGATTCTTATTGGTCCGAACAATGTCTAAACTTGTTGACATTTACAAAAGACAAGTGACAGACAAGCTGAAGACCAGTTTTCACCCGTCTCCGAGGGACAAGGAAGCAGCTTGGACTCCACTGATCCAGCAAGCAGACAGTGAACCCGGATTGTTTCTAAACAGACCTCAGCAGGTCTAAGATACTATCACTTAGCATCACATGAGCCCAAAGAGATAGCCTCGCCTGAGAGGTTAAAATCATCCGACTTCGCCTCGAAGCCATTCGAAGCCTCGCTAAGAAGCTAACTCGCAAACTTCGCCACAGGGGACTTCCAGCTCCGCCAAAGGGTTTCTTTCGGACTTCGCCAGAAGTTGTCTCTAGCTCCGCTATGAGCTCAATGCGGGCAGCTCCACCATTGGTCTGCTATGGTCAACCTTTGACCAATCAAATCTCCGGATGAGATCGGATCGAATCAGATCAAATCTAATTAACATCAAATCAGAGATCAAATTTGGCAGTTGATTGCCACAATCTCTTGACTCTCCTAAAAACGAGTAGGAGGATCAGGGGAAATCCTCCAACGATATGGAAAGGATCAAGAAGGTCAACCGACCTGCCAATTCTAGCTTCACAGAAGCTGATCCTAGCCTCGCAGCAAGGCTACTTTCCAGATTTTAAACAGATTCGATTCAATCTGTTTCTATATTTTCAAGGGACGATTATACCCTTGCTCTCCCTAAAAATAGCCCGCCAGGGGTACAAGGAGGGAGGATCAATCGATCAATCGGAGAAAGAGGACTCCACAAGCAGAGGCTTCTTCATAACGCACCGTGCGCTCTCGAATTCAGAGACCTTTGATTAGACGAGAAAGGTGTACTTATTATGTGTATAAGAATGTATTTGATGTACCCTTTCTTATCTCCGCTATAGTATAGGACTATACCGAGTCGAATCTCAGGGAGAGCTCGCGATGGAAGCTTTACGTTGTGTGGTAGTGAAGTGATTAAACGAGTATTCTTCTCTTGCTTATAAACTTAGTGAATCAAGTGAAAAAGAAACTAAAAGAAAAGATGGCTATGTTCATGGTGGAAATTGTCGGAAAAGAAATCAAGATTGGGATTGGTATTCACAAGAAAAAGAAAGAAAACTTAAAGAAAGCAATCCATGACTAGCTTACCTTGCTAGCTTGCCAAGACTTACTAGACTCCTTGATAGCGAATGCTTGCCTAATGTTGTCACTCCATTAGCGTAGGATTCGTCTCGCGTGTTGACCTAATTACTTTCTCACTTGCAAGATGGTGGTTTAACCATCGGAGAAGAGAAGATCATACACTTGCAAGATGAAATTAAGCAAACACCCATGAGTTAGTGAAGTGGCAAGACTAGTGGTAAACTAGTACATGGAGAAGAATTTAGCTACAACAAGCCATAAGAAAAATACAAGAAAGCATGAAGTAAATTGCAAGAATTAAAGAAAGCAATAAAGAAAGCAATTAAAGAAAACACATAGAACTAGAACCAAGCTTCAAGTAGAGGAAGGAGGATGGATCAATCCTTGTTGCTTCAAGTGTCACTCTTGATTACACAAACTCTCTCTCTCACACTCTCTCTCTTTTACATTGAATTCTAGGGAAGAAGAAGAGGGATCTAAAGAACAAAACCTAAAGAGAAAATACATGAAAATTACAACACTAAACTAATCTCCTCTCTTCTCCATTCAGTTTTTGTATGCAGGTCAAGGTCCAGTATTTATAGCATGGGAGAGAACCTTCGAGAGCCATGGTAGTTGCCACAAAATCCGGGGCTCAACGGCCCTAGTATTGCCGCGCCCAAGCCGCGGATCGCGGCAAGATCCTGGCCGTTGAGCCAGATCTTTCTGTTGAAGATCAGTTACAAGGTTGTTAGCCACGTGGTATATCTGGAATCTTCGTTTGTTGCGCGGATTTCTCTGGATCTGGGATTTGAATTTGGCTTTATCTTTAATCTTGATTAATCACTTAATTATGGTTAATTAAGTGATTATTTGGATATCTCTCCTTTAAGTGTGTACCTGCAAATATGTAGAGAAGAGGAGTAAAAATCACATATTTATTTGTAATATGCATGGGAATTATGATGTAAAATATGCAATATTGGATACCAATCACACCCCCACACTTATTCTTTTGCTCGTCCCGAGCAAAACAAAGAAAAAGAAAATCTAGACTAACAATTTATTTACACCACTTTCGCAGGTGACGCGATTGCACTGAGCATGTGCAACAAGCCGTTAAACCTCTAGGTTACCCTAGAGGAGGAGTATTGTCTCCTGAGGGTTTTCAGCGGATTACACCCACAAAATCCATAAAGAAAGAAGACAAATGTTAGTATTTTGAAAACGCATTTTGAATAAGAGACATGTTTACGAACTATTTTTGCAAAAATATAAGTGATCCTAGGTCATAAGTCCACCTATAATTATTCTTCCTTAAACTTAGTATCCATGCAAGATCTTGCTTTTAATTAAGGTAAGAATTCAAAATTGGATTGAATATTTTATCTCTCATAAAACCTAGATAATATGCACACCGTGTAAGTGAAAATTTCCTGGGATTTCAACTCCAACCATAAAGCCATTTCTTTATTTATACATATATATTTTTTTTCTTTTTCTTTTCTTCCCTTAGTCTAGGCTTTCTAGTCTACCCTTGTAGCGAGCCTTTAACCGATGACTCCCAAACCAGACGGTCTTAGGGCACCAGATGAGAAAACATCCCTCGGGTTTAAGGTCTCGAGTAGAAAAGGCCACATAACTAAGGGGGATTATTTATTTCCTTTACCACCGTTAGGTGTGAATAATCATGCTTCTTGAGGCACAATTCTCCAGCTTAATAGGTGATGTTTTATTTATATATATATATATTTTTTTTCTTTTTTTTTTATTTTTATGGCATTTTTGGTCTTTGTTTCCATCCCAAGAAATGTGTAAGTGTGAAGTGCATATCATCTAAGGCAAAAAACTCAAGATAAAAATATCTCACCAATTTTACTTACTTAGCCTATAATCTCCAACAAGATCTATTACTTCAACTATGTTTAAGATATCATAATTAAGGCTTTCTTAATCTCTAAGATACATCTTAATTTTCTTAAAAATAGAACAAAACTTTGTCTCTTTTTTCAAAAAGTTTTTATTTTTTATTTATTATTATTTTTTTATTTTTATTTATTAAAAGAAGTGTAAAAAAAAGAAAATCTAAAAACTCTATGTTAGTAAACCCTCCCCCACACTTATTTCATGCATTGTCCTCAATGCATCATGATATATGTATGCATGAAACAAAATGGAAAGGGGAGGAACAAAAATTACCTGAAGGTGGTGGTTCCGGTGGTGGTCTGATTGGTCCACGACATGGCCCAATCATCTTTTCTTTGGGTTTTCAGAAACCCACCAAAAATCTTAGAAATATGACCCACTAAAATGATGTATGCATGTGTTATTTTAATTATGTACATGACCCCATCTAATTTCAAGATTTTCCTAATAATTTCAGAGTCATTTTCATCAAGATCCTTGTCCCAGAATGGTGAATGAAATGATAGAACAGTTGACTTGGACACTGGAAGGAATACCGACTCAGGATTATGATTTAAATCAAGTGATGGTTCAGGAGTCGAAGTGAGGTCAGAAATTGTGTCCAAGTCAAGAAATGGAAACTCAAGTCCACATGTGTTGTCCAACAATGGAATGTGACCTACTATGGGTGATATCTCTTTACTTCCAATTTTAAGAAATTCAAGCTCATCACCGTACAATTCTTCAAACTTAAGTCAACATCTTCCTTAATAATTGTACAATCAGTTTCAGAAGTAAAGAGATCGAGAAAATCAAGGTCACATTTCTCATTGAGTTCAATTCCACAAGATGGAGAACTTACCAAATGTCAATAGAATCTTCAAAAGTGTAGAATTGGGCAAGTTCAATATGATCCTCAAAGGTGGATGATTCAACTTCATTGTGAATTGTGAAAGGATCCAAGATTGACTCCGGGAAAAGATTGAAATCAGGTAAGGTTATGGAAGTCATGATTGAATCAGGAAGTAGATTGGAATCATCAAATGAAAGTTCAGGATCAAATTCATGTTCCAGTTCAATTTCAGAAAAAGGAAAACTTGCCAAACGTCAATTGGATTTGAAGTTTGGACAAGTTCAGGTGAATGTGCTGAAATTGAATCAGGATTTCCAAAATGACAAGAGTCTTGGGTCATATCAATAGAGTGTGGTATAACTGGATTAGTCAAAGGTTGATAGGATAGAGTTTCCTCATTCCTAAGAAGGTTATCCAATTGTTCTCTCACACTATTGAAAGACTCAGTAAGATCTTTTTGCATTTGTAACATAGACTCTTTAAAGCTCTTTATACTCTCATCTTGACTTTCAAATGGTTGCCCTAGAATGGGAGTATATGAATCTTGATTTCGGAAATTTTGTGAATAGTGTGAGTCAAAAATGTGTGATGATGGAAAAGTGGACTCACACAAGAGATCTTTACTCGTTTCCATGACAAATGGTTGTTCATTAGGAAGCGGTGGAACTGAGTAAGACTCTTGAAAATACGATGGAATTGGAGAGGCCAATGTTTTCTGAAAGTGTTGCGTGGCCTGTTGTAAATTTGCTTCTATACTCCTTTGTAACTCAGATTTTTCTTCAAATAGTGGTTCAGAAAAAGGAGTATATGAAGTGGACTCGGGAAATGAATGTTGTGGACAAGGATTTTGAAAATTTGACTCGGGGTACGTGAATCCCCAATGACTCGGTGAAGAGTTGAAATTATTTTGGACATTATAATTATTAGATGGGGGATATGGGTCATATTGATTCGGATAAGGCCAACCCGGTGTATTTGGTTGGTGCATATTGTAAAACACCGGGTTGGAATTATCCGAATATGGAGTGTGTGTGACATATGGATGGAAAGAATTGTAATTGTAAGCCATATCACACAATCACAAACAAAACAAACAAACAAACAAACAAACAAAAGAAGAAAAAAAAAAATTCTAACCTAAGTTAGGGTAGACTTAGACCTAGACAACTCCTAACAAATAGACTGTCCACGGGAGGTTTAGTGTAGACTCTAACCACAAGCTAATCAGCCAGGGAAGGTAAGGTTGGTGGGAGGTTTTCCGTCCGAAGACGTTCCTTAATTAAGTAACCAGCAACCTTCGGGCTTTCGGCCCTCAACCCCTTTCCTAGACACCGATTTTGCAAGAGTTAAATTCCAACACTTTTCCCCCTTAGGATAATCTCCTAATTGAGTCCGAGATGTCCCTAGGGCCAACGTCTACTTTTTTATTAAATTAGGCTTGGGTTGGTGAGTGCTTGGGTTGTGGTTTTCGGGCTAAGGAAAGGGTAATGACCTCCCCCACCTTATCTTATTTACGGGTATGCCCTTAGAATTGAATTGTGCAAGTGTACAAGAAATATAACAAGGATTCACTCAAAGCAAGAAAATCAAGCAAGGAGTTTGTCCTAGTCTAAATGCAATGCAAACACGTACCTTGCCTCCAGCACTCTTCAACAGTAAAAGTAAAGAATTGAAAAGACACGTGCCTAAAATGCAAGTGTCTAAACAATTTTTAACAATTTAAACCAACTTTTTACTGTTTTTTAATTTAGCAGGTATATGGTGACAAATACAGGATTTCAAGTATAGCAGCAGATGTATCTTGCAGAATCAGAGGCCCTGCAGAAAATTGGTGAGAAGTGAACTCCTTTGTGCCGCGTTTCCACGGCAAATCTTGTGGATCCGCGGCACTTTGGAGGGATCCTGGGCTCTGCTTTCTTGAGCAGAGGCCCAGGTCCACTTGTATGTTACTGCAATGAATATTTTCCTGTTTTCTTCTCCTGTAACCTGCAACAGAGAAGAAGAATCGTTTAGTACTTCACTTTAAAACAAAAATAACGTCGCTCTCCCCGGCAACGGCGCCATTTTTTGATTAGACGAGAAAGGTGTACTTATTATGTGTATAAGAATGTATTTGATGTACCCTTTCTTGTCTCCGCTATAGTATAGGACTATACCGAGTCGAATCTCAGGGAGAGCTCGCGATGGAAGCTTTACGTTGTGTGGTAGTGAAGTGATTAAACGAGTATTCTTCTCTTGCTTATAAACTTAGTGAATCAAGTGAAAAAGAACTAAAAGAAAAGATGGCTATGTTCATGGTGGAAATTGTCGGAAAAGAAATCAAGATTGGGATTGGTATTCACAAGAAAAAGAAAGAAAACTTAAAGAAAGCAATCCATGACTAGCTTACCTTGCTAGCTTGCCAAGACTTACTAGACTCTTGATAGCGAATGCTTGCCTAATGTTGTCACTCCATTAGCGTAGGATTCGTCTCGCGTGTTGACCTAATTACTTTCTCACTTGCAAGATGGTGGTTTAACCATCGGAGAAGAGAAGATCATACACTTGCAAGATGAAATTAAGCAAACACCCATGAGTTAGTGAAGTGGCAAGACTAGTGGTAAACTAGTACATGGAGAAGAATTTAGCTACAACAAGCCATAAGAAAAAACAAGAAAGCATGAAGTAAATTGCAAGAATTAAAGAAAGCAATAAAGAAAGCAATTAAAGAAAACACATAGAACTAGAACCAAGCTTCAAGTAGAGGAAGGAGGATGGATCAATCCTTGTTGCTTCAAGTGTCACTCTTGATTACACAAGCTCTCTCTCTCACACTCTCTCTCTTTTACATTGAATTCTAGGGAAGAAGAAGAGGGATCTAAAGAACAAAACCTAAAGAGAAAAATACATGAAAATTACAACACTAAACTAATCTCCTCTCTTCTCCATTCAGTTTTTGTATGCAGGTCAAGGTCCAGTATTTATAGCATGGGAGAGAACCTTCGAGAGCCATGGTAGTTGCCACAAAATCCGGGGCTCAACGGCCCTAGGATTGCCGCGCCCAAGCCGCGGATCGCGGCAAGATCCTGGCCGTTGAGCCAGATCTTTCTGTTGAAGATCAGTTACAAGGTTGTTAGCCACGTGGTATATCTGGAATCTTCGTTTGTTGCGCGGATTTCTCTGGATCTGGGATTTGAATTTGGCTTTATCTTTAATCTTGATTAATCACTTAATTATGGTTAATTAAGTGATTATTTGGATATCTCTCCTTTAAGTGTGTACCTGCAAATATGTAAAGAAGAGGAGTAAAAATCACATATTTATTTGTAATATGCATGGGAATTATGATGTAAAATATGCAATATTGGATACCAATCAACCTTTTAGAGAATTGCTTTCTCTATCCAGGGTGTTGATACCCTAACATCGTTCTTCTTCTCAAGGAATCTCCGGAACTAGGCGAGAAGGAATTCCTAATTGAAGGCGATTTTGAGAAGCAGCAAGAGGGTTCTACTAACCTTCTATTCTCTGATTCCCGGAACCAGGCGAGAAGGGAATCTCATCGCTCGCATCGTCAAAGGGACAAAGTGGTCGCGCGCTAACCAGACTCCTATCGGAACACTTCTCCAGAATCTCTGAGGAGATCTACTTGTAATCTTTTTTTAAGAATACTTGTAATTTAGCTCCTCAACCCTTTTATTGTAAGTTTTTCCCCTTTGCGAACATAATGGAAAACAGACTTAAATGGAACAGGAACAGAAACCGATACTGACTCAGGAATTTAACTCAGATCAAGTCGAGATTCAACAATGAGAGTCAAAATTGGTTCAAAAATAGGGTCCAAATCAAAGAATTGATGTTCACACACTTTCTCCATCAATGAAGTGTGATCATAAGATATTGGTGATTCAATTTCACAGTGTACTGATACAGGATTCAATGTTGACTCCGGAATAGAAAAAAATCTGATAAAGATATCAGACTCATTATTGAATCAAAGAGTGAAATGGAGTTACCGACTTGAGGTTCAGGATCACTTTCAAACTCAAGTTCAATTTCGAGAAAAGGATAACTTGCCAAAATGTCAAGGTGGTTCTCAAAATTTTAGGCAAGTTCAAATGGATGCAATGAAATTGAATCTTGATTTTTGTCCACAGAAGGAATGTGAATGGGTGAAATGATCGATTCAAGCTCAGGAATTATAGGAATCAAAACTGGCTCAAGAATGTTACTTAGTTTAGGTAACTCTACAGGAGTCTATATTGATTCAAGGATTGGACTCGAATTCTTGAATTAATAGAAGGTGAAATATGAAATATATTTTGATATCAAATAAATACCAATTGAAATCAATGTATAAGCTTGTAATAATTCCAATTAATATTTAGAATAAAATCAATCTTAACATAAACATAATTTGTGCTTTAAGAATGTAAAGATATTATAAAACAAGCACAATCAAATCATATGTATGTATGTATAAAATCGGAAATACCAATTAAAATTTGAAGCATATATATATATAATAAACAAATATGAGTATACAAACATATGAAATATTATGAAGATCGTGTGTATAGCTCATACCTACCACCCAATTCACGCACATGATAAAAGATATTCATTAAGGTATACAAGACATGGTCGCCCAAACATCTGCCCTTAGAAGGTAGGGTTTTCAGAAATAAGATAAATAATTTTAACATATTTGAAAAACTCTACCAAATTAAAGAATAATGAAACTAGTTTTAAGATAATTTTAAAAAGTAGTACGAGGTCATTCAAGGAAGGAACAAAAACAAATATATGTTCATAAAACATGTATATCATACAAGAGTTGTCGCTCAAATCTATAAAGCACATACAAAAATCATGAAAACAAAGTCATGAGTAAATAAAAGAAATGTGAGTGCACAAGAATCATGTGAATAGCATATTCATGAAATAAATCAATAAAGCTCAAAACATCAAAACATCTGAAAACTATAAAAATTTAGTTTTCGTCAAAATTAAACAAACTTCAAGGAATATGTATGTTCTATCAAAACTAAAGATATACATACATATCCCTAACACAAATGAATCCAGAATAGAATTTACATGAAGGCAAGTGACTCAAGGGTATACATGTATAATTATTAGTTTTAGACAAAATTAACATATACATAAAGCTAAAGAAAACATGTACAAAATAGGGAAAACAAGTAAAAATACAAGAATCATCAAAATAAGGTTATTCAAGTACATCCAATGGGTACAAATAAGCAATAAAGCACGAACATATGATAAACAAATGTGGCTCATTAGTTGTACAAGTATAAACACAAGTTTTAATAAAAATTTCATCTAAACAAGTAATCAAAAACATGAAGTGCAAACCATAAACAAACATGATTATTAGGGTAAATACACATGCTTTAGAGTTAGGATATACACAATAGCTAAACTATAGTAAGAATACAAAATATGAATCCATATAAACATGTGTGTATCTCAAATACTACATATGTATGTTAGAAGTCTAATTAACATGGCATTTAACATAATAATCCAAAACATGCTAAAAGTTAATCAATGAGAGCATGTAAGTAAATGGGAGTTAGAGATAGTTATCAAAACCAATAGGGCTAATCTCTAAGTCTCGAAACCATGATGGTCCTTCCACCAAACTTTCCTTGAAGGTGATGCATCCAAAAGTGTCACCATTTAGCTCGGAACGCATCCACCATCAAGGAACCAATACCCTCATGTCAAGTGAGAGCCCATACCTACATCAAATACAATAGGGGTGAATTTTGGTACCCATATCTTATTGGGTCCATGAGGGTTAGCACCTTTCCTTACCCAAACAAATTTATTTGCAAAATTTAAATTATGTATTCTATCATAACTAAACTTTGCAAGGCGGCCCTTACGTCCACAATGTGTACAAGTGTACACATGAGCATACATAGAATCATGTATGTGAGCATGATGAGTATGTGTATACTGTGGTTTGTGTACATGCATAAGAAGAGCATATTTCTTGCGAAATATGAATTCTAATCGTGTGTGGTTCATGGCACATTGACTCAAAGTGGAGCCCAAACAATCAACACTCTTCTTCAAAGCACATATATCAATTTCAATAATTGAAGAAGATGTGGAGGAAGTAACATGTTAATCAATAGAAGAAGAGGCAATAGGAACATGGCAAACATGAGCATCAAAATCATTTTTCAAAGAAGTGTTTTCTTTTGAAACAAATTCTAATTCTTTTGAAATCAAAGTAATTTTATTTTTCAAAGAATTGTTCTCTTTTAAAACAATTTCAAGTTTTGAAGACAAAACTTCATTTTTTTTCAAAACATCATCACAATCATTTTTATTTTTCAAAATTTCATTTTCCTTTAAGGCAAGGACAAGTTGGGATTTCAATGAGTCCCTTTCGCTTGAAATCTCAACCCTCTCTTGCAAAGCCATATTAACTTTTAAAAACAAATCCTTATTTTCTTTTTTTAATTTATAACTCTTCTTTTTCAAAACTTTATACTCTGAAAGTAAGTTTTCATAAACTATAGATAGTTCTTCATTTAAAGCATCTGCATCCATGTTATCATCACAAGAAGAACTAGCACTATCATCTAGATGAGTATCCAAATGTACCTCAAGGGAGTCAATCTCTTGGACCATATAGCAAGTTTCGTCGGACTCATCCACCTAGAGTTCCTTCTCCACATAGTTTGTCGTTTGTAGCACGGGAGAGATCAATGTGTTCCATACTGCATAAGCGGAATCACAATAAGAAATAATAGAAAGATAATCTTTGCTGAGTGTATGCCTAAGTGCCACTAAGGCTTGTGTATTGGCTTCTATATACTTGTCATTACCAAGATAAGATTTCCTGTAGCGGCAAGGTAGACATGCATTCCTAGGGTTTTAAGGTATATACTCATCTTATACTTTCACATATCAATGTTGGTAACATCTTACATGGGAGGGGTCATGAAATCCATGAGTGTATAAACAATAAGTGTGCAAATGTAAATCTAGATTACCAAGCCAAGATCTCACCCTGGGTGGTTAAACCTAATATCAGGAGCGTAGACTCTGATACAAATTGAAAATATACTTAGGGGGCTGAATAGGTGTACTACCTAATCTAATGCTAATGATGTAGAATTAAAAACTAATTGCAATACAGTATGTGTAACCAAAGAGTGTAGCCGAATTCCCGATGAAGGGCTCTGGACTATCCTCTTGATTCTTCTAAATAAGAGTTGAGATGCTATATGAAGCTCTCTTGGTTCAACACAAGTATGGGCACACAAATAATACCAAGCATATAAGAGATATGAACAATATAAAGCAATGTTAGATATAAGAGAGATAGAGTTAGAGATATTGGATCAAACGCAGACACCAAGATATGTTTCGAGGTTCGAGCCACTGCTCTACGTCTCCGCCTTCACACAAAAGGATTTTCACTATGTCCACACAGGACCTCCCACACAGGAAACCTCCACCGAGGAATTACAATTACAAAGTTAGTAGTACACAACTCCTCTCTCCAACACAACCACCTTTACCCAAGAGGCAAGGCATAAAGCCAAAACAACAATCACCTCTACACAAGAGGGATAAAGGCACAAAGCCAAACTCCACCACAATCACCTCTACTCAAGAGGCACAAGGCACAAACCAAACCACAATCTCAATCACCTCTACACAAGAGGGATGGGCACAAAGCCAAAGCAAAGAAAGATTACAACTCTTGGTGATCACAATAGACCACAAATAATTTTTCCAATAAAAACAAGATCCTATAGACAGGATAGATATGATAGCTCAAGTATGAGAAAACAAAGTGTTTGGAAAGAAAAATAACAAAAAAAAACACTTGGGGAAAGTACCAAATAGATATAGAAATCAAGATCAAAACCAATCTCCCAAAGGCTCTCTTTTCTTTGATTTTTTCAACACTTTAAAACAAATAAAAGATAAATCTTTTTGGCGCAAAAACTCTTTAAAACTTGCTGCTAAAACACTTGTATAGATGGAAAATTTTGCTCTCTAAATTCTTATAGAAAACAGCCCAAGAGATGGCTATTTATAGCCTCTCAAAGAAACTAGTCGTTGCAGCCAGGAAAAGCCCAGAATGCCCTTCCGATCGACCGGCCCAACGGTCATATTTCTGACTGCTGTGCCTCCGGTTGACCGCCCGGTCGACCGGGATAGCCTGTCGGTCGACCGACAGTACTCGAGACTTGGGTACTTTCAGTCGGTCGACCGTGCGGTCGACCGGCCTACGTGGCCGGCCATGTGCACGTCTGCGTAAAATCCATTTTAACCATGACAGTATTTCAGAACTTTAAACTTAACCATTTTAACTCCAATAAAATTCCATAAAATCTTATAAATTTCACAAAAATAAGTTCTTGTTAGATCTTTGAATAACAAATATGTGTGACTAAAAATCAACACATATTATAAACCATTTGAACCATTTTTGTGATATAAAATATTTAGCCTTAAACAAAAATCGTATTTTCTAAAACCAAACATTGAAATGGAAATCTGATTTTTCTCAAACTTGTTAAATACAAAAATAAGATATTGAAATAAATTCGAAGCATATTGTGTATGGATAAAATCCAATACACATGTACATGATACATCTATGTTTTTGACATGAAATCCAAAATATGTTTTGTTTAAATACAAAACTCAAACACATGAAATAGACCATCAAAATAAGCTTTTCTTAATATATATATATATATATATGTGTGTGTGTGTGTGTGTGTGTGTGTGTGTGTGTGTGTGTGTATATGAAATCTAATATACATTAAACCGTGTAAACTTGTTCTGATTCTATCAATTCATGAAAACCAAATATATGTCTATTTGAAATCCAAACCGGTTAAACCGAAAACCGTTTCATGTTGAACTTTTGTGTGTGTGTGTGTGAACTTGAGCATATCAATACTATCTATCTTTACATAAGATTTAAACAAACTGAAGTCTTCTTGTCGATCCTCATCTTCAAGACGACTCGATCCAAACACGATCCAAGACTCCAACTGAGTGCTAGATTCGATCTTGATGCACGAGCTCTTGAATCTACATGTGTTAGCTCCAAAACTCCTTTGTTAAAGCTAAGCACCTACTAAGATCATGATTGTAAATCTGAAACTATGTAAACACAAGATCATTATTACTATAACTACATGTGTTAATCATCATCAAAACTAGAGTGATGGGCCTTTGGGCCAACAGAAATGACGCAGTTTTGGAACCGAATCGCCGTCTGGTCTTCACTAAACGAACTGGCATGAACCTCTGAATAATCTCATGGGTCGGTTTTCAAATCGCCGGTGCATCAGGTCCACAATGAACACAATTCTGAATCTCCTGTTATCGAGTTCGAATCTCACCAAATGAGTCTGAAACGCTGTAACACACAAGCAAACACACAGTGAGGAGGGGGAATCAATACAAACACATAATACACTCACACATGTACCCCATACACGTGCATACACATGCACGTGTACACCCACACATACACGTATACACAACACTATACATACAAACACAGATATATATATATATATATTATATATATTATAATATATATATATATATATATATATATATATATATATATATATACACACATGTCTATGCATACATACACGACACCCACACTCGCGTGCACTTACACAGACCCATTTACATGCATGCACAATAATATAAGCACAAACCCACTCAAGCATACGCATCCAACTCTAATACACAAACACTCCATTAATATTATTCAAACACACTACACATTCATGCATACACCTTTATTTAAATCACTCCCATGCAAGTAATTAAAGAGACATGAAAAAAGGAGAGGAAGGGAAGGATACTCACGCAACGAAGTGACTTGCGGCGTGCCGATGGAGGCTATGGCAGAGGCAGCAAAGGCCTCGAAGGATGTCTATGGGTAGAGGATCTCGCCGGGAAGAGCGTAGGTATGTTCGCGCTCGCTGACGGTGACCGACGGTGATCCATGGAGAGGCAGAAGATGGCTCGGAGGATGCTTAAAGGGATAAGGAGTTGTATTCAAGAGATTGAGCTTTCTTGAATCCATCAAAACCCCTCAATACATTTCTGATTCTTTAATATAACAACTGTGATTTAGAACTATGCTACATCAACTCCATCTCCAGTGCAGTCTTAAAAGATAGAGGCTCAAGATCTTCCCAATTCACATCAAAACTAGTTTTACACACAATGGGGTTCGGCCTGTAGGGGAGGGGCGGAGCTGGGATGTTGGGCTGCCGTTGGAGGGGGGCTGGTCCTCACGGCCAGCGGAGAAAGGAGGGTCGGCTCTCGCGGAGGCTCGCTGGTGGAGCATGGAGGGAAGGAGGTGGATCACGGCCAGGATACTGTGGAGATGTTTGGACTGGCCTGTAGCATGATCATGGGAAGATGGTGCAGCTTGGGGGATGTTAATGGTTACTGATCTGAGATTCTTGGCAGAGGCGGTGGAGGGGTGATGTTGAAGTTGGGAAGTGGGGTTCGTTGCTCGAAAATGCTTAGCTTGGAGGGTGCACGGCCATGGTGGGCGTGAGGGAAAGCATTGAGGAAAGGAGACTCGGGCGGGGCTCGCGGCGGCAGAAGGCGTAGGTGGTTGGCGGAGGCTCGTCGGGTTGTACAGTGCTCGACGGAGTTGAGTAAGGAGGAAAAGAAGATGGAGGAAGCGGTATCGTGGTCCGCCGGAGAAGGAGAAGGTCGCAGGTGTTACGGTTGTGGTGGCGTCTGGCTTGAAGGAGGAAGAAGGAAATATAAAGATTAGGGTTAGAGTTTTGATTAATAATGATTATATATGGGAGGTTATTTGGTAATGGGTTTTGGGCTCATGTTTGTTGGGCTTGGAATTAGGCCAGGTTTTAATGAAGAAAAATTAAATGAAAAGGAATGAGGGAGAAAGTGGACTTCTGGGGAAAAATAGAAGGGAGAAGAAATGAGAAAGAGGGTGGGTTGTGGGCCTTGGGCTTGGTTTGTGAAAAAGATTAGGAATAAAGGAGGAGAAAGGAGGGACTGGGACGGGCTTATATAAACACGCAACAAAACAATACTAATATTTGTAATAACAATAACTTATATCATTAGCATATATATTATATATATATATACACAGTATTTATCCACTTATATAAAATAGACTAATCAATAAGAATAATGATAAGTAAAGCCAAAATAAATTAATAAAAATAGGAATACAGAATTATTAGTTAGGGGATATTACATCCACAAACTTAGTACGCACAACCTGAGTTATCCACAATAGCAGTTAAAATCAAAAAGTATGAATCATCAGATATTATGCGGTAACCAAGTATCCATATAAATCATGAATGAACAAGTCAGGAGGTTAGGTACAGCAGTTTCAAGTGTAAAGCCAGGCATGAGACAGGCTGTGCACAATATGGAGATAGCAAGAAATCAGTGAAGTAGTACACAAGTGGTAAAGCCAGGAATATATAATATAATAATAATAGTAGTAAAACTGAAAATTTGAATAAAAACCCGATAAAAGAAAATAAGGCAAAACTAGTACTATAACTCAGATTACGACTTCTGAGATAAGTACTTCGAAATAATAATCCAAACAAGGAAACCCTCATCTATATACCATATACCTCACTTCACCGTAATTCGAGTGTATACATCGTGAATTGCAAAACAGCATGACGATTATTATTGATTGGCACTTTATTATTACTACTCGTCTGACCTATATATCTAGGTATGTGTCCTGGTGTACATCTCAACACACATACATTCATATATAAGTAAGTCGAGGTTGGTTATTAGAAGCTGATGAAGAACTGATAGCTCATACTTATAGTAGGTCCCGTCCGCCCAAGACACAGCCAATGGGGGCCTGAAATTCCCCTAACACACATCTTCTGGGTGCCTAAAAGCACTCTAACATGAATCGTTAGTTTAGCATTCCACTACTATAAGTATGGCATCATACCGACATCCATCACTTTCTCCCATTCTCCGTGTAAGTTGTCCTTTTTATAGCTTATTAAACATAATTATCAGATTACATGAATGAGCAGGACCATAACTGGTCATAATAAGAGTATATAACAAGCATATTAGGAGTACATAACAAGCATAATAAGAGTACATAACAAGAGATCAGGTACTATATTCCCATAATGTGATAATCATGAGCAGAGAGTTAAACATGACATGTATCAGATTTTAACATGATAATGACGAGTGATCAGGAAGGTGACAGGTGATAAGTGATATCATAACAGGGCATGTATTAGTATGCAGGAGTCAGGTGATAACAGGCAAGTGATAGCATATCAAGTATAAGCATGACAATCGATATAGGAAAATAGTATCGATATAAGAGATCGGTACGAATATCGAAAAAACATGCAGTTTAAGAAAAAATAGTATAAGTAAGATTTCAAACTCTTCACAATCATTAACAGAAGAATAGATAAACTGGTGGGCAGATAATTTGGCAAGCAAGCGAACATCCAAGCGGAGCTAAGCGGGGCTGGAGTGAAGCTAATGTACAACACTACATGCTCTCACACTCGGCGTGGTTACCGCTCGCTACATAGCTAAACGCACGTGTTACAGTATGCGCATGAAATGTCATACTATCGCTCATAGCACCGCCATGCTCACGGGGTAAGTACGCTCGAACGGAGTTAGCGGTAAAGTGCTGACGCTAGGTCTGCCTACCAAGAGTAGCATACATAAAGTCCAGAGGACTTTCAAAATCTCAGAGAGGTTGAACCTAGAGGTTAAGCCCGAAGGCAAGGGTACCTGCAGAAGGCGTTGTTCCAAGCATCACACATAAGGAATATTGTCTACACTGTTACAAGTATTCATCACAGGTATATACATATACAATATTGGGCTCTCGGCCACTTACTAATATAGGGGCATATCCCAATACAAAACGTGAATACAAATACAGATACAAATACATAATACAATACAAGTCGACCCGACAAAGCGGGAAAGTCCAAAAGGAAACTGAGAACACTCGCCTAAATACGAAAAATACCGTAAAATCCTGATCTTCAGAATCTAGGTAACCAACGCGTAAACGCGTTCAATATAATAAATATTATATTATATAGAGGTAGAGAGAAGGAACCAGAAGGAGATAGAATGAAGATGCAGGGGTCACAGACACGGGAGTCGCGTTGCGTAGATGCCACAAACACGGGGTTCGATACCCGTGCTTAAGCCATAACATGAGAAGAACGCTGACACGAGCATGAACTCCGCGTCGCGTTGAAATAAGAACACGAGAATCACATTATTCAGATATCAAGAACATAAAGATTGCGTTAAAGAATTGATTGGACACGGGGGTGAGCTCCGCGTTTAGCAATTAAACTAAGAGAGAGGGAGGGAGATGTTGAAGAGAGGTTATGAAAACAAATGGCAGCAGTAAGCACCGATGCATCTGGCATTGTCCAATCCATTGGCAGCCCAAGAGAGATAGAGAGATGTAGGGTTAGAGTGAGACAGAGAGAAGGAGAGATGCACGGTTGGGAGAATGAGAGCGATGCAGGGTTAGGGTGAGAAAACAGATAAGAGAAAAGGAAAAGAACGAAAGAAAGAAAGAAAGGAAGGAAGAAAAGAAAGAAAGGAAAAGAAAGAAAGAAGGGAGAAGGGAGGGTGACCGGCTGGCTGCCAAGCCTGGCCATCGACACTGGTGGTGGCTAGAGGCGACCGATTGTCGCAGCCCAAGCCCAAGCATCCCTGGCTACAAGTCTAGTTGATTTTAGAATTTTGGGGTTTTGAAAATGGTGTTTCAGAGAGCGACAGAATGGCTCGATGGAGAGAGTATTCTGAGGAGAAGAAGATGACATGATTTGTGGTGGCGAAGGCGGTGTAGGTGGTGGTGGAGATGGTGGAGAAGATAATGGTGAAAGTGGGTTATTTTGGTGGAAAAAGAAAGAAGAAGATGACAGTTAAGTTGGTGTTATGGTTGTTGTTGTTGGATATAGGAGGAGATGGAGGGGAGAATGGTAGTGGAAATAGTGGTGGAGAAGGTCGAGAGGGTGTCCGGCCAAGGGGGTAGCACGGCTCAGTTGGTGTGTTGGCTGTTGTGGTTTGCTAGAGATGAAGAAAGAAAGGAAAAAAAAATGAAAGATAGAGAAAGGAAAGGGGGATACATATAAAGAGTGTTTTGATTATTATAAGTTGCCATTACAACCAAGTGAGACTTGCGACTCATTCAAAATAAGGGTCGCTTTTGGCCGAGCCCGACACGGGGGTGAACTTCGCGTCCCAGGAGAACGCCAAGGTTGCGTTTGACAGAGGAGAGAGAAAATCATGGAGTTGATTTGAAGTGCATTAAATGTAAAGAATGAAGGGGAATCTCTACCTCAAAAATTAGACCGTCGCCTGGTTGAATCTCACATCTAGGAAAGAGAGAGAAAAATGGAAAAAATATAAATATAATATCTGGATAAAATTCTGGTATCTGGGAAAATACCGGAAACTCCGAAAAAGCCCGAAAAATGAAGTAACTCGAAAAGATTCTCAAAAATTCTCAAAAATAATAAATATCATTTAAAGATATTTGGTGAAATAAGATTTTAGAAATTCAATCTATTTCAAAATAAAAATTTTAAAATCAACTGTCGATACTGGTCTACATCGGGTCGGCCGGATTTTGATAAATTTCAAAAAATCCATAAAAATTTTCAGAGATAGAAAACATCATCCTAAGGGATAATATGAATCCAATTTTTAGAAATAAAATCCCATTTTCTAACTAAAAATTCTGGAATCTTCCGGAGATACCGGTCGACACCAAAACCGGTGTAATTTCGATAAATTTAGAAAAATCTCCAAAAATGCATTTAAATAGAAAATATGATTTTAAAAGATAATGTGAAAGTAGTTTCTAAAATTCAACTCCAAAAGTAATTCAGAAACTGGTTTACACTGGTTTTGATTTGTAATTTAATTCAGGAAAATTTCAGAAAATTATAAAAAAATCTTAAATATTAGAAAATAATGTTTAGAACTTAAATTGATCAAATTTGAATACCAGAAGGACCAAATCAATCAATACTCTAGGATCGGGTTTTCGGTTCAGACTAGGGCGACTCCGAGTCCCCGAATCTAGATCCAAGGTTAAGCGATCACATAATTAATTCATAAAACAAAACAATACAGGAAGTAAATAAAAATAAAAAAATTTGAATATGTAACTATGTATGTATTCTGGGACGAGGTGTTATAAAATGAGAGTGAAGGTTGTACTGAGAGTGACACTAAATTGGTCTACTTTTCTTTCATTGTTACTTTATTGAATCAAAGTTACATTTTTATGTTCTTCTTCTTCTCTTACTCTTCTTCTATCAGGTTTTGATGATAATCCAAATGAAACCTATAGCATCGGACATGCCTTGCAATTGCTGTTGGATCTAAATATTATGTCAACACAACACTAAAATAAAGATAATTAGCGTTAAATGAAATAACTTACAAGAAAGGAAATAAATCTCAGAAAATATGCAAACGTAAACGCAAGAGATTTTATCCTGGTTCGGTCCTCTTGACCTACATCCAGTCCCCAAGAAACCCGTTTGAGATTTTTCTTATCCTGATTTTGTACACCCAAAATTAACTCCTTGTACACCACTTGAAAAACAACCTTTGTCAAATCTGTACAACTCTTCTCTACACCAAGAAGATAACCATGTACAATACTTCTATTTGAATGATTACAAAATAACCTATAAGCCTTGAGACTTGTATGTGATCGTGAACAAGGACTCTTATAGGTGGACTCTCAGAATTCTTCACTAGAGGATTGGAATTTGTGTGAAGAATAGAAAGTGAAAACTAGTTTTTTGGAAAACAAAATTTTTCAACATAGTTTTGTTAGAAAACTAATCATTTGAATTGGTGTATTTAACCTAGGACAACATCCCTATTTATATCTAAAATCTATGGTTAATTAGGGTAGTTATCAAGTCAAATTTGAATATTAGAACATTGGATAAAACACCAGAAATCAATAACTGTTTAACAGTCAGAACTATTATAAGTTGACTAGGGTATGAAGGGTAGTCGACTAGTAATGATATTTTGCCTGGCTTAGTCGACTAGTCAAGGAAGTAAGTCGACTACATCAAAACTGACATAGATGATAAGTTTCTAAAAACTATAATTAGTCGACTGATTAGTCTCTAATTTTGCATAATTTTATCACATCCACATATTTATTTGGTATAAAATTCTGCTAATAAAGCTTTGCTTGCTTGATTCTACGTCCATGGTGTGCAATGAAGAAGAAGACCCTAAATCACCATTTAATTGGGGATTAAAGGCAAGATAGCCATTGACCTAGGAGGCTGATTCTATCAAAAACCAGGGGCTGCAAACTAGAAACTAGGATCAAAAACTGACAGGGGACAGACGGGACAGCACGCGGCTCGAAGCGCCGCACGCACGGCCATCACATGGCCGCGGCCGCATTTTAGGCTAGAGGTTGTACCCCTGGCCCCCCTGAAAATCACCTAGAGGGGGGTGAATAGGTGATAATGCTAATCAATGCACAAATAAAAATTATGATGCAACAATCTCCCAAAACAAGACTAGAAGCTGGATTCCCCGTGAAGGGCTCTGAACTCCTTCCTCGTGATTCCTCTGGATATGAGTTAGAGGTGCACAATGCAATCTTATTGTATGGGACTTTGATTGACAAGATGAATGAAAACAAGTGAATATTGCAATGAAAATAGAGAGCAAGTAATAAGAGTAATGAAAGTAAAACAAGAAGCAAGAGCAAGTAAACCAAACGCAAACACCGAGAATTTTTTCGAGATTCGAGCACCCAGCTCTACGTCCCCGCCTTCCCCAGAAGGATTTCTAACCACTATAACTTCACAAAGATGTTACAAATACACCGGAGTACCCAACTCCACAATCTCAAGTACAAGTTCTCTCTTGGTGATCAAAAGACCACAAACTCTCTTTTGAAAATGTCTCTTCCCTTACAAAAATCCTTGTAGAATGATGAGAGGATTGAAGCTCTTGAGTGTAAGTGAAAAGAAAAAGGAAATCAGAGAGTTTTGAAAAACACTTCAGAAAATGAGAGAAATATTCAGCACAAAAACCAAGAAACAAAGCTCTTTTAAATGCCTTAAACTTTTAAAACTTTTACAAATTTTTCTTGTCATCAACCTCTCCGTAAACACCCCTATTTATAGTAGAGGGCTAGGGTTTAAAGATAAAACTCACTTAAGGCTAATTAGGAAGTATTAGGATCAGTAAATATCATTTAAACCCTTTTTAGAAAGAAAAAGACAAAAATAAAACAGCTCAGAAAAATAGCCGTTACTGTTCAAATGACTCTTTCGGTCGACCGGTCGGTCGACCGGAGTACAAAATAATATGACCGTTGCGGGCATCCGGTCGACCGGTCGGTCGACTGGGCAGAAACAGAGAGCAATGCCATCTCAGTCGGCCAGCCGCCTGGTCGACCGAAGGACTTCGGTCGGCTGCCCGATCGGCCGAACAACGTGCACACGGATACGCACCAAAACCTGCCAGAACCTCGGTCGACTGGGACGGTCGACTGTTCTGACCTGGCAGAGTGCGGTCGACCGGTCAGTCGACCGGCTCAGGCTAAAAATCAAAACTGAAACAGAATTTTTGAAGGGGATTTGAAATCTAACAAAAATAGTTTTGATTTGAAATATGTATAATGCCCAAAATTGAGTTTATAAACAAGAGGCTTTAAATTAAAATAATTTTTACATATTTATAGGGAATATTTTTGGAAATAAGATGTGCGCAAAAACGTGTGTGATAGAACTTCAAACCTATTCACTATTTTTTAACAAAACTATAAAACTAGGAACAAATCTAATGAAGTCTCTTGAGCAATCTTGAAATCTTGAGCCATGCAATGCCTTGCTAGAGCCTTCTCTTTTATGTTCCTTCCTTGATGCGCCATTTGCCTTATTTGCTTCATGAGCCTAGAATTCTTGCAAAAGCTAAGCAATGGCCTCCAAATATGGTATTAACCTGAAACTTATGTTAAACAAACTAATTAGTACCAAATAGCTCTTATTTGTTTTGTTATCATCAAAACTCTAAACAAATGGAGAGTGTAACCTTTTGGGCCAACAATCTCCCCCTTTTTGATGATGACAAAACAAAAAGGCTATAATAAAAATAAACGAGCGGGTGTAAGCTCCCCCTCAAATTATGCCATGATAAACAAAGAAAAAATATGAGTTGCAAGCAAAAACCATGAGATATAAAACACTTGCAAGATACTTAAACTCAAATACAAGAATTCATGAAAACACATCAAAAACTAAAAACATGAGATATAAAACACTTGCAAAATACTTAAACTCAAATACAAGAATTCATGAAAACACATCAAAAACTAAAAACATATACATATATAAACTCATTCTCCCCCTTTTTGTCATACATCAAAAAGGGTTAAGAAAACATTTTTATTCAATAACACAAACATTAAGTTCACCACAAATAAAAGAAAATCTAGCAAAATCAAGTGGTTTAGTGAAAATATCGGCAAGTTGCAAATCCGTAGAAACATAATCAATATCTATATCTCCTTTCTCAAAATGATCTCTAAGAAAGTGATATCTAATCTCAATGTGCTTAGTCTTACTATGTTGATTTGCATTCTTAGTCATATGTATAGTACTAGTATTATCACAAAATATTTTTATATGGTTATAATGCAAATCATAATCAAGGAGAGTATGTTTCATCCAAAGGACTTGTGCACAACAAGCCCCCGCGGCAACATGCTCCGCCTCGGCGGTTGAGAGAGCTACAGAATTTTGTTTCCTAGAGGACCATGAAACAAGACAATTACCAAGAAATTGACATGTCCCACTAGTACTCTTTCTATCTACTCTACAACCCGCATAGTCGGCATCCGAATAACTCGTCATTGAGAAATCTCCGATTTTCGGATACCAAAGACCCATTCCAATTGTGCTCTTAATATAACGAATAATGCGTTTTACCGCAATAAGATGGGACTCTTTGGGACACGATTGAAATCTAGCACAAAGACACACACTAAACATTATGTCCGGCCTACTTGCCGTCAAATACAAAAGACTACCTATCACGCTTCTATACAATTTAATATCAACATTTTTACCTTGGTCATCCTTATCAAGCTTGGTTGTAGTTGCCATGGGAGTGTTGCAAACTTTAGAGCCTTCAAGTCCAAACTTCTTTACGAGTTCCTTTGCGTACTTGGCTTGACATATGAAATTCCCATCTTGTAATTGCTTGATTTGGAGTCCAAGAAAGAAATTCAATTCACCCATGGAAGACATTTCAAACTCACATTGCATAACCTTTTCAAACTCCTTGCATAAAAACTCATTAGAAGATTCAAAAATTATATCATCAACATAAATTTGCACAATTAAAATGTCATTATCAACATGCTTAGTAAAAAGAGTTGCGTCTACTTTGCCTTTAACAAAATCATTTGAAATGAGAAAACTAGAAAGCCTTTCATACCAAGCTCTTGGAGCATGTTTCAATCCATACAAAGCTTTATCAAGTTTAAAAACAAAATTAGGATGAACATGATCAACAAAACCGGGAGGTTGTTTAACATAAACTTCTTCATTTATAAAACCATTCAAAAATGCACTTTTCACATTCATTTGAAAAAGTTTAAAAATTTTAAAAGATGCAAAAGCTAGTGTCATCCGTATGGCTTCAAGCCGTGCTACGGGTGCAAAGGTCTCCTCAAAGTCAATTCCCTCAACTTGAGTGTAACCTTGGGCCACTAACCTATCTTTATTCCTAATGACATTATCGGACTCATCCATCTTGTTTCTAAAGATCCACTTAGTACCAATTATTGGTCTATCGTGGGGCCTAGGAACAAGGTGCCAAACTTGGTTGCGCTCAAATTGATTGAGTTCCTCTTGCATGGCTAGCAACCAATATGAGTCCGCCTCGGCTTCGAGGATACTTTTGGGTTCAAAATGAGAAATGAAGGCAAAGTTATCACATAAGTCATGGAGCTTGGAGCGAGTTGTTACCCCTTTAGAGACATCACCTAAGATGAGTTCCTTGGGGTGGTTTGTAGCGTATCTCCAATCTTTAGGAAGCGGTTGAGAGCTTTCCTCTTTATCCTCTTGAACATCACCAATTGGTTCTTGCTTTTCTTCTTGAGCGGGTGAGTCCTTCAAGGATAATCTCTCCATGTCATCACCTAATGAGTCAATCTCTACAATATTCTCAACAACCACATTAGATTCTTCAAATTTAACATGCATGGATTCTTCAATGGTAAGTGAAGATCTATTGAATACTCTATAAGCTTTGTTAGTAGTAGAATATCCAACAAAGATTGCTTCATAAGCCTTAACATCAAATTTACCCAAGTTATCTTTAGTATTCAAAACAAAACACTTGCATCCAAAAACTTTGAAATATGCAACATTAGGTTTTTTTAGAATGATATATTTCAAAAGATGTTTTGGAAGAATTTTTACACAAATAAATAGGATTTGAAATATAGCATGCGGTGTTTACGGCCTCGGCCCATAGATATTGAGGGAGGTCCTATTCACTTATCATGGTCCTAGCCATCTCTTGAAGTGTTCTATTCTTTCTTTCTACAACTCCATTTTGTTGTGGAGTTCTAGGACATGACATTTCATGCTTGATTCCCTTTTCATCACAATAAGTCATGAGGAGTTGGTTAACAAACTCACCACCTCTATCACTCCTTATTTTAAAAATCGAAAAACCTTTTTCTTTTTCAACCCTTTTTCGAAAAACTTTGAAATGAGAAAAAGTTTGATCTTTGTGTTCCAAAAAGAAAACCCAAGTGAAACGGAAAAAATCATCAACTAAAACAAATGCGAATCTACTACCATTTAAACTCTTAGTTTTAGTTGGTCCAAAAAGATCCATATGAATTAATTCTAATGGCCTAGTTGACATGATATCCTTGATTGGTTTGAAGGAAGACTTGGTTTGTTTCCCAAGTTGGCACGCACCACAAATGCGGTCTTTCTCAAACTTCAAGCAAGGTATACCCTTCACCAATTCCTTAGAATTAATCCTAGAAAGATGGTCAAAAGATGCATGTCCTAATCTTCTATGCCAAAGCCAAGAATTTTCATCAAAAGCATTCAAGCATTTAGTAGAACAATCTAAATTAAGCATGTCAATGATATAAACATTATTGTCACGAAAACCGGTGAGAATACAATCATTGGTTTTAACATCAAAAATCTTGCAAAAAGAGTCATCAAAAACAACTTTAAGTCCACGGTCACAAAGTTGACTAATACTAAGCAAGTTATGCTTCAAACCATCAACAAGAGCTACATTTTCTATAATAGGAGATGCACCAATTTGAATGTTACCTATACCGATGATAGTGCCCTTGGAGTCATCCCCGAAGGTGACGGTGCCACCTTCCATGTACCTTGATAGGGTTGTAAAGTTATTGATGTCCCATGTCATGTGTCTTGAACAACCACTATCAAGGTACCACCACTCCATACGTCTTGGAGTTTTGGTATGTACCTACATCAAATAATTTAGGACTTGATTTTGGTACCCACATTTTCTTGGGTCCTAAAGAGTTAGTGCCATGAACCCAAACAAGATTATTTGATCTATTTACTTGGTCATAACAAAACTTAGCCAAATGTCCATTCTTACCACAATAAGTACATCTATACACTCTACCATATTTAAAAGCATAGTGAGTGTGAGACTTGTGAGTATGTGTGGATTTAGCATGAGTGTTGTGTGAAGTGTGAGCATGAGGAATCTTAACATGAGAATCTTTAGCATGAGAAGTGTGCTTTTTAGAAAACATTTCTTCAAGTTTCTTAGTGTTAAAAGCAGAATCCTTCAAAACCTTTTCAAAATCAACAATTCTAGTTTTTAAAGAAGAAATTTTTTTTCATCAATCTTAGGAAATTTTGCTTTACAAGCAACTCTGTAAGCACTAAATTCATTTTGAGTAAAAATGAGATTGGAAGAAATTTCATCTTTTTCTCTAGAAACAATAGCAAGTTGATTTTTAAGAAAAGCAACTTCCTTTTTCAATTTAGAACATTCAATCTTTTATTATCATAGGTTTCCGAGAGTTCAACAAAAGCATGTACAAGAACTTCTTTACTTAATTCATCTTCTTCATCAAGAGGTTGTGGGGTTACCTTTGGTGTGTTTGCCATGAAACACATGTTCGCCGTGTCCACCTCATCTTCGAATTCGCTTTCCGAATCCCATGTGGCTTTGTAGGCTTTCTTTTCGACCGGCTTCTTTGGCTTGAAGGAGGAAGTCATCTTCTTCTTGAAATCCGGGCAATCCGCCATGATGTGTCCGGGCTTACGGCAATTGTAGCAAATGATTCTTCTCTCCTTTTTTCCTTCAAACTTCCTTCTAAAGTTGAGTTTGTTCTTACGGTACATTCTCTTCACGTTTCGCACAAGAAGGGAGAGCTCCTCATCTTCTTCTTCATCTTCTTCTTCGTCATCAAGAGTGGAGGAAGACTTGAAGGTTATGGATTTCTTCTTTAGAGGAGCGGCTTCTTCTCTTGCCTTCTTTTCCATCTCATGAGTCTTCAAGTTACCATGAGACTAATGAGTCCATTTCGTCCTTGTCATTCAACTCTTTCAAGGTGGTGGCCTTTATCTCCCATGAAGAAGGAAGAGCCCGAATCACTTTTCGCACCTTTTGGTCATTGGAAATATCATCACCTAAAGAGGAAAGAGCATTGGTGATTTTAGTAAACCTTGTAATCATGCAATCAATAGATTCATCATCAATCATTTTAAAAGATTCATATTGGGACCTCAAGATATCTATCTTAGCTCTCTTTACTTGTGATGTCCCCTCGTGTGTGACCAACAAATGTTGCCAAATCTCATAGGCGGATTGGCAATGTATTACCCGTGTAAGGTCATCCTCATTCAAGGCGGTTAGGAGGGAGTTTTGGGCCTTTGAGTTAGCCTCATATTCTCTAAAGGTAAATTCGGTCCAAGTGCTTTCATCACTATCAGGTACAACATAGGGTTTGATCAAGGATTTAGTAACTAGGCTACCTAAAGATTGTAAGAAAATAGTCATCCTAACCTTCCAAATAGGGAAATTTAGTCCATCAAATTTAGGAGGGGTTTTGATGTTATCGGCCATGTTTACTAGTGAATGAATGGATGAGTACAAATATTGATTAGCAAATTTTAAGGATCTCTCTAAGGATGTTAAGCCAAACCTAGAGTCCAAGCTCTGATACCAATTGAAAATCACCTAGAGGGGGGTGAATAGGTGATAATGCTAATCAATGCACAAATAAAAATTATGATGCAACAATCTCTCAAAACAAGACTAGAAGCCGGATTCCCCGTGAAGGGCTCTGAACTCCTTCCTCGTGATTCCTCTGGATATGAGTTGGAGGTGCACAATGCAATCTTGTTGTATGGGACTTTGATTGATAAGATGAATGAAAACAAGTGAATATTGCAATGAAAATAGAGAGCAAGTAATAAGAGCAATGAAAGTAAAGTAAGAAGCAAGAGCAAGTAAACCAAACGCAAATACCGAGAATTTTTCCGAGGTTCGAGCACCCAGCTCTACGTCCCCGCCTTCCCCAGAAGGATTTCTAACCACTATAACTTCACAAAGATGTTACAAATACACCGGAGTACCCAACTCCACAATCTCAAGTACAAGTTCTCTCTTGGTGATCAAAAGACCACAAACTCTCTTTTGAAAATATCTCTTCCCTTACAAAAATCCTTGTAGAATGATGAGAGGATTGAAGCTCTTGAGTGTAAGTGAAAAGAGAAAGGAAATCAGAGAGTTTTGAAAAATACTTCAGAAAATGAGAGAAATATTCAGCACAAAAACCAAGAAACAAAGCTCTTTTGAATGCCTTAAACTTTTGAAACTTTTGCAAATTTTTCTTGTCATCAGCCTCTCCCTAAACACCCCTATTTATAGTAGAGGGCTAGGGTTTAAAGATAAAACTTACTTAAGGCTAATTAGGAAGTATTAGGATCAGTAAATATCATTTAAACCCTTTTTAGAAAGAAAAAGACAAAAATAAAACAGCTCAGAAAAATAGCCGTTACTGTTCAAACGACTCTTTCGGTCGACCGGTCGGTCGACCGGAGTACAAAATAATATGACCGTTGCGGGCATCCGGTCGACCGGTCGGTCGACTGGGCAGAAACAGAGAGCAATTCCATCTCAGTCGGCCAGCCGCCCGGTCGACCGAAGGACTTCGGTCGGCCGCCCGGTCGGCCGAACAACGTGCACACGGATACGCACCAAAAACTGCCAGAACCTCGGTCGACTGGGACGGTCGACTGTTCTGACCTGGCAGAGTGCGGTCGACCGGCTCAGGCTAAAAATCAAAACTGAAACAGAATTTTTGAAGGGGATTTGAAATCTAACAAAATAGTTTTGATTTGAAACATGTATAATGCCCAAAATTGAGTTTATAAACAAGAGGCTTTAAATTAAAATAATTTTTACATATTTATAGGGAATATTTTTAGAAATAAGATGTGCGCAAAAACGTGTGTGATAGAGCTTCAAACCTATTCACTATTCTTTAACAAAACTATAAAACTAGGAACAAATCTAATGAAGTCTCTTGAGCAATCTTGAAATCTTGAGCCATGCAATGCCTTACTAGAGCCTTCTCTTCTATGTTCCTTTCTTGATGCGCCATTTGCCTTATTTGCTTCATGAGCCTAGAATTCTTGCAAAAGCTAAGCAATGGCCTCCAAATATGGTATTAACCTGAAACTTATCTAAACAAACTAATTAGTACCAAATAGCTCTTATTTGTTTTGTTATCATCAAAACTCTAAACAAATGGAGAGTGTAACCTTTTGGGCCAACACCCCCTTCCCTGGTGGCTATCAATACCCCCCTGGGTTCCAGAGTTGAGGATATACAGAGTTTAGGGTAGTTTTTCATTCCATGATGTATTTAGTTTAGGTTAGGTTTGTTCTTCTTCTTCCTCTTTGTATTTTTCATTTATTTTAGATCTTGTATTAGGAGAAAGAGTGATACATGAGTGGAATACAAGAGTGTTTGTAATAGAAGATGACAAGATATGAAAGGTGCTCTCTTTAGCTCTCTTTGTTTTCTATCTAACTTCTTTTACATGTTTAGCTAGTCTTTTCTCTCATGACAACTAACTACTAACCACCAACTAGTCTAACTTCTTATTTAATAATCCACATGAATCTAATAGCCTCGATTGGCCTTGCTCTTGCAAGAGCCATTGAATGGCTTATGATGATGATCTAACACTCTAACTTCTTAACTACTAACGAGCTAACATTACTTTACTCCATGCTTACTTTTAGTTTTGATGGTTTAAGTGTAGCTTGCACTTGTTTTGTTGAGTTAGGTTGTGATGAGTTACATATGGGTCATGCTTTGAATCGCTCTTGAACTAAGGATTAGTGATGGCCAATGATACATGTGAGGCAACTATCACTAAGAGGTTAGCGTGTTGGTGGAGTCATTAGTAGTTAGTAGCTATGAGTTTTCTTTATTTTTCACTTTATTTTAGAAATATCAAAAACTATAAAAATCATTCTTTTTAATGTTTCTCACTTCTTCGTATTTTACCGTACTCTTCTCTTTTTCATTCTTTCTTTTCATTCTTTAAAACTTTGAAGAATTTTTTAACAAACACGTGAATCAACTGGTAAAGCTTCTATCGCCCCCCGTCCTTGTGGATTCGACTCGTTTTAGCCTCTATGCTATAACGGAAGTATTGAGGAAGCCGAAGCACACACACTTTAAATCTTAACTTCAAAACATACACTTTTTGTGCATGATTTTTCCCCGATCAAATTTTGGCGACGTTGCCGGGGATGAGAACGGTTTGATTTTACATTTTTGTTAACTTTTCTTCTTTGTTTTTGGTGTGCAGGTTAAATTTTTAGTGCTGCAGATGTCCACAACTTCTCTTGTGTGGTCGGGTAACTTCTTGTATATTCTTATACTCTGATGCTAATTTTTATATTACGTATACACTGTAAATAATTTTAAGAATTAAAATATGGTAATTGGATGCTTTAAAATGGTTTAGACATTTGCATCTAGGCACGTGTCAATTTTTATTCCAATGTACTGTATTTTATTCTTGTGTTGTTGTGATAATGATAGGAGGCGTACATATGGCATTGCATATAGCATAGGACAAACACTTCAGTGATTTACTAGCTTTTTTGTGTTCATTCTTATCTATATTGCAAACTTGCACAAATTTAACTTAAGGGCAACACCCAATACAACATAAGGTGGGGAAGTCATTACCCTCATTTAGCCCAAAAATCACCTCCCCTCTCACACAATCCAAGCCTTAATAAAATTTGCTAGACATTGGCCCCTAGGGGCATCTCGGACTCATCTAAGACATTGACCTAAGGGCGAAGCTGTTAGAAGTTGACTCTTGTCAAATCGGTGTCTAAGGTTGGGGATTGAGAGGCAAAACCTCAAAGAACAGTGGTTTGACATAATTAGGCCCGTTGCTCCGGCACGGATACCTCCCACTGATCTTGTCCCTACCTGACTGATTAATTTGTGGTCAGCTTCCGACAATATACCCCCCGTGGATTGTCTAACCAGTTAGGAGTCGTCTAGGTTTAAGTCAACCCTAGCATTGGCTTATTTTCTTTTTCTTTTTCTTTTTCTTTGTTTGTTTGTTTTCTTTTTTTTTTTTGTGATATGAATTTTAATAACAATAATTCTTTCAATTATGATACGAATCCATTTTTCATTCCGACCTCATTTGGCTCGGATAACTCTGACCCGGCTATGTACAACATGAGCCAACTATTTATGCCGAGTTGGGATTATCCGAATCAATATGACCTATATCCCCAACCATATGACCATAATTTTTAAATAATTTTAACTCTTCACAGAGTCAATGGGGATTCACCTCCCCTGAGTCAAATTTTCAACCACCTTGTCCACAATTTTCACAAAGTTTATTCTCCAATTTTCGTTCATGTACTCCTTTTCCTGTTCCACCAACTGAAGAAAAATCTTATTTGGAAAGGAGTATGGAAGAGTCCCTACAACAAGTTCAAATTTTGCTCAATTCACAATCCTTCCCACATCAAACTCCACATACCCCTCTTCTAGAGCATCCAATTGAAAAAGAATTTGAGCTAGAAAAGCGTTTGGAAGTCTTTTGTGAAAGAATGCAAAACATGTTGGACTCATCATCTCAACTAAATTTTCAAGAGTCCTACTCATCTTTTCTAGTCTCACCAGTTCAAAATGAACAACCATCAATACTGGACTTGAGTATGGAATCCTTGCGTGAGTCCGGTAGCAATCGATGGACTTACAATTTCACCACAGTTTCCAAAATCAACTCCTTACTCACTTTTTCAAGAAGAACCAATTGCAAAGAGTATGGAAGACATGATTCCGAATCCAAATTCTGTTACACGGCCTATCAGTAGGTTAGACTCACTTATGAATGAATTTATCAATGAGAGCGAGGAAAGTCTTTCTTGTCAACCTTTGACTGATCCTTATATCCCTAACTATATTGATTGGACCCATGAATCATGTCATTTTGGGAATCCAGATTCACTTTCAGAACACACATATGAACTTGACAAAACTCCAAGTTATGAAAGTCGCCTGGACATCTAGCAAGTTATCCCTTTCCTGAAATTGAAATCGGACCTGAATGTGATCCTGAACCTCATGTTAGTAGTTTCATTTCACTTTTTGGTTCAATAATGACTCCGGTATCTTTACCAGATTTTTTTCTCTATTCCGGAGTCAACATTGAATCCTGTACCAGTACACCGTGAAATGGAATCACCAATCTCTTATGATCACACTTCATTGCTAGGGAAAGTGTGTGAACATCAATTCTTTGATTTGGACCCTATTTTTGAACCAATTTTGACTCCTTTTTTGAATCTCGACTTGATCTGAGTCAAATTCTCGAGTCGGTATCAGTTTTTGTTCCTGTTCTATTTGAGTCCAAATCAATCATCTTTCAAAATCACACTTCATTGTTGGACAAAAATGTTGAAGAAAATGACTCAGTAATTATTTTGAAAATTGAAAATTAGATAGGGATAAGTTTTTAAATAAGACCGTTCAGTCAATCATTTCTTTCCTGGGTCATATTATAGAGGTCATTGGTGGGTTCCTTCAAGATCCACATTATCCTGATTAGGTAGCAACGCTTGGCCCAATCAGACCACCACCGGAGCTACCACCATGAGGTAATTTTTCTTCCCGTCTTATTTGTTTCATGTATATACACATTCACGATGCATTGAGGACAATGCATGAGATAAGTGTGGGGGAGGGTTTACTAACATAGGTAGTTTTAAATTTTCTTTCTTTTACACTTCTTTTTTTTAAAAAAATTTATATATAAAAACTCTTTTCTTTTCTTTTTACAAACCTTTTTGAATTAAGAGAAATAGTTTTGATCCATTTTTAAGAAAATTAAGATTATCTTAGGAATTAGGAAGACCTAAAATTATGAAATTTTAAACCAAGTCAAAATAATAGATCTTATTTAAATTTTAGGATAAGAAAGTAAGATTGCAAAGATAATCTGATCTTGAATTTTTTTGTCTTAGAATTATGCACTTCACACTTACACAATTTTTTGGGATTGAAACAAAGACTGAAAATGCCATAAATATATATTAAAAAATGATTATAAAACCACTTATTGAAGTTAGGTAATTATGCCTCAGAAAGTATGATTATTCACACCTAAAATGGTGGACAAAAAATAGAATAATCCTCTTTAGTCTAGTAGCCTTGTTTACTCAAGTCCTTAAGTCCGAGGGATGTTTTCTCATCTGGTGTCCTAAGATCATCTGGTTTGGGAGTCACCGGCTAAACGCTCACTGCCCGGATAAATAAGAAAGCCTAAGAAAACTAAGGGAAGAAAAAGAAAAAAGGAAAAATATATATATAATAATATAAATAAATGGCATGAAAGTTAAAATCGATATCCCAAAAATCTTCACAGTCCACAAAGTGCATATTTTTCTAAGAGTTTTATGAAAGGTCAAAGAATCAATTCAATTTTAAATTCTTACATTTAATTTATAATAAGATTTTTTGCATTTTGACTTAGTTTAAGAAAGAACAATTTCTGGTTAACCTCTGATCTTGTATCACTTTTATTTTTGCAAAAATACTTCAACACTTTTCTTTATTTAAAAAATGTGTTTTCAAAAATACTAACATTTGATTTCTTTCTTTATGGATTTGTGAGTGTAATCCACTGAAAACCCTCAGGAGACAAAACTCCTCATCTAGGAAAACTTAGAGGTTTAACGGCTTATTGCACATGCTCAGTGCAATCGCGTCACTTGCGAAAGTGGTGTAATAATTTTCTTATTTTTGTTTTGCTCAGGACGAGCAAAAAGATAAGTGTGGGGTGTGATTAGTCTCTAATTTTGCATAATTTTAATCACATCCACGTATTTATTTGGTATAAAATTCTGCTAATAAAGCTTTGCTTGCTTGATTCTAGGTCTATGGTGTGCAATGAAGAAGAAGACCCTAAATCACCATTTAATTGGTGATTAAAGGCCTATTAAGATAGCCAATAACCTAGGAGGCTGAATCTGTCAAAACCAGGGGCTGCAAATCAGAAACCAGGAGCAGAAACTAACAGGGGACAGACGGGACAGCGCGCGGCTCGAAGCGCCGCGGCCGCGTTTTGGGCCAGAGGTTGTCCCCCTGGTCCCCCTTCCCTGGTGGCTATAAATACCCCCTGGGTTCCAGAGTTGAAGATATACAGAGTTTAGGGTAGTTTTTTTATTCCATGTTGTAATTTAATTTAGGTTAGGTTAGTTCTTCTTCTTCCTCTTTGTATTTTCCATTTATTTTAGATCTTATATTAAGAGAAGAGTGATACATGAGTGGAATGCAAAAATGCTTGTAATAGAAGGTGACAAGCTATGAAAGGTGCTCTCTTTACCTCTCTTTGTTTTCTATCTAACTTCTTTTACATGTTTAGTTAGTCTTTTCTCTCATGGCAACTAACTACTAACCACCAACTAGTCTAACTTCTTATTTGATAATTCACATGAATCTAATAGCCTCGATTTGGCCTTACTCTTGCAAGAGCCATTGATGGCTCTTGATGATGGATCTAACACTTTAACTTCCTAACCACTAACGGGCTAACATTACTTTACTCCATGCTTACTTTTAGTTTTGATGGTTTAAGTGTAGGTTGCACTTGTTTTGTTGAGTTGGGTTGTGATGAGTTATATATGGGTCATGCTTTGAATCGCTCTTGAACCAAGGATTAGTGATGACCAATGATACATGTAAGGCAACTATCACTAAGAGGTTAGCGTGTTGGTGGAGTCATTAGTAGTTAGCAGCCGTGAGTTTTCTTTATTTTTCACTTTGTTTTAGAAATGTCAAAAATCACAAAAATCATTCTTTTCTATGCTTCCCACTTCTTCGTATTTCACCGTATTCTTCGCTTTTTCATTCTTTCTTTTCCTTTCTTTTCATTCTTTAAAACTTTGAAGAACTTTTTAACAAACACGTGAATCAACCAGTAAAGCTTCTATCGCCTCCCGTCCTTGTGGATTTGACTCATTTTAGCCTCTATGCTATAACGGAAGTATCGAGGAAGCCAAAGCACACACACTTTAAATCTTAACTTCAAAAATACACTTTTTGTGCTCGATTTTTTCCTGATCATCGACCAGCAGAAATAGTTAGTCGACTATAACATGAATTAGTCGACTAGTAATGTAGGTAAGTCGACTAGTACTGCTAACAGTTAAGAAACAGAAAGTTGATATCTTTTCTGGACAGGACTTAGTCGACTATAGACTTATGATAAGTTGACTATCTACTGTATTAGTTGACTACAGGAATGGTCTAGTCGACTAATGAGACTATTTGTGTGTGTGTGTGATCAACATTTTTAACAGATATCTAAAAATACACAAAAATAGTACAAATTACATTTGTTATCATCAAATAAATTTCAACATTCTCCCCTTTTTGAGATGACAATATGTTTATGCACAAGCTCCCCCTATAGAGAAACTCTCCCTGCAGAAAATAGGTTATAACAAATATATATAACAAGTATTCTCCCCTGCATTATAGCATACATATGATATATTTTCAAGTTTAGAAATAACTTATATCTTCAAGTATTCTCTTTTCTTTATATGATACCTATAAGATAAAATATTGTTAATGGTACCAATCATAACATGATCAAAATATTAACCTTTAGGAATCCAAACCATTTTTGAATTTGGCTTCCATCTGTTAGTATAAACATAATTGCTGTTGGCCCAAGGTTACAATCACCCATGATTAGTGTGTATTTTGATGATTACAAAACATATTAGTTATTTGTACTAATAACATTTGTTGTTTAAGTGTGTTTCAGATTTCTATTCATTCTAGAAGTCTTCTCTCACAAATACAAGGATTTGGACTCAAGTCAACTCCAATTGGGCTCAAGGAATAAGTGTTGAAGATTATATGAAGAAGCCTATTGAAGATCTTGAAGTCCTTAGAAACATTGTAAGAAATAGAATGTTAAAGTTTGAGTATATGAAATTTGGCTCTAGGATTTGCACACACACTTGTTTCATATATTTCCTATATTTTGAAAATGGTTATTTCTAAGTTTTATGCCTTAGTTTATATATATACATGTACCAAAAGCTTTATATCTTGAAAATCTTGTATAAAACATGTGTATAACTATTTTCTGCATAATACTTAGCTATATGTATTTTTAAAATATTTCTCAAAATTTTTCTAACTCAAAACCAGCCCAGTTTTCTGTTTCAGGCAACTCCGGCCGACCAGCCCGGTCGACCGGCGATGTGTCTGGACATGCACTGTTTGTGCATGTCTGTCGGTCGACCGGACCGGTCGACCGACGGAGAGCAAATTGCTCACAGTTTTTTTCGGTCGACCGGACCGGTCGACCGGAAGAAGGAAACTGTGTTTCCTCTTTTGGGACGGTCGACCGAGAGCCAACGGCTCTTTGCAGCTGGGCTTGCGGTCGACCGGACCGGTCGACCGCCAAGCCTGCTGTAGCCTAACGGCTCTTTCCTCTTTGGGCTATTCTGAAAAACTGTTTTTGTTTTCAGCTTTAACAGATTTTTGGAGAGTTGTTGGGGAGCTTTTGCAGGTCAAATTAGGTGTAAAGAAATTGTTTTTAACCTATTTTCTAACCCTATAAATAGAGGAGAAGTCTCTCTTGCATATCACTAAGAAAAATCCTCAAGTTTGTGTTGTTTTCAAAAGAGAAAAGAAAAGAGTTTAAAGCTTTCATTCCAATTCTTTTTGAGCTTGTTTTTCAGTTGTGTTTGATTACTAATATCACTCTACAACTGAAGTTTTTCTCACCACACTTCATAGAGCTAAAAATCCTATACTCATTCTATAGTGAAGTTGTAATAGAAGTGAGAGTGCTTGTAAAAGAGTTTGAGAAAAAGTGTAGTGATCTTGTTGTGATCACTTTGTTCTTGTAATCCTTTCCTTGTGGAGCAACCTCTTCGGTAGAGGTCCTTTGTACTCGGTGGAGCTCGGTGCTCGGTCTTCGGTAGGCCAAATTGTAAAGGCGTCCTCGGTGGATAGTGGAAACCCTTCACGGAGGTGAAGGCGGGAGTAGAGCGGTGGCTCGAACCTCGAAACAAATCACTTTGTTTGCGATTGCCTTTGCGTCCAATTCTTGCTTTACTTTTCAATAGTTCCTTATTGCTTTCTATTGCATACTTGTGATATTGTTTAAATCTCTTGTGCTACTATTTGCTTGCTTGTAATTCTTGCCATATATCATTGTGTTTGCATCATTCTTCATATCATCCATTTCATACTTGTGTGTGCCAATCCCGTACTCATCCAACAAGAGCTTCACATAGCGCCTCAACCCATATAAAGGGGAATCAAGAGGAATTTAGTCCAGAGCCTCGCAAGAGGAATTCGGCTACACTTGTTGAATTGTACCAAGTTGAGCTTCACTTGTTTTAGGTTCCGCATTTAGAGAGTTAAAATTTTTAAGATTAGCAATCACACCTATTCACCCCCCCTCTAGGTGTTTTTCAATTGCATGATCTACATATATCATGTACATATGATGCAATATAAGCATTTTTATCTATATTATTTAGATTTTTAGGAATCCAAATATATTTATACTTTGATTTCATGGTGTTCTTAAAAAAAGAATTATCATTATCCTTTTTGTAGACATGTGTAATTCTTTCAGCATTATTTTTTGAACAACCAAGACCAATATGCTTATCTTTTGAAAATTCAAGTCCAAAATGATTATATGAAACCTTTTGATATGATAACATATCATTTAAATTTTCTTTTTCTTTATCAAACTTTGTCACTTTATTCAAAAGTTCTTCATATTTATCTTTGAAACTTGTCATGTCTTTATCTAAAAAAGAAATTCTTTCATTTAAAGACATAGTTTCTCTTTTAAGCAATATATTTTCTTTTACGAAATTCTCATTATCCTTTTTCAATGAAAATATAACTTTTTCAAAGACATCCTTTTGAGAATTTATAGAAGAAATTTGAGAAAAATAAGCAAAATTTTCTTTTGATAAAACTTTATTTTTCATCTTTTCATTCTTAAGATCATTATATAGTTCATGAAATGCATCTAATAGTTCAATAAATTGTACCTCATCTTCTTCTTGAGCCATAAAGAAAGCATTTGCATGTTCAGTGATTTCTTCTTCATCTGAGAAAGATGAATCACTATTCTCCCATGATGCTTGATAATCTTTCTTCTTTTTGAACTTTTTGCTTTTGAATTTCTTTTTGTTTTTGAGCAATGAGCAATCCTTCTTCATGTGACCTGTTTTATTATAATTAAAACATGTAGGATTAAACTTACCTTTCTTCAAGAACTTTCTGAATTTTCTTGAGAGCATTGCTATCTCTCTTCATCATCATCTGAATTTTCTATATTTGAGGATGTATGGAAGGTAAGTACTTTCTTCTTTGATTGAAGTTGATGTTCATCATTCTTCTGATCTTCAAGTTGCACTTCATATGCCATTAACATCGTTGAGAGATCATTTGCTTCTTCTATGGCAGTGGTTTTCTTCTCCCAATCTGATGTGAGTGCACGAAGAACCTTTCTAACTTTTTTCACTTGACTGTATTCCTTTCCAAGGGCTACTAAGGAATTTGTAATGTCCGTGAATCTTGTAATCATTTCTGAAATTATTTCATTCTCCTTCATTTTAAAGAGTTCAAACCTGTGGACAAGAACAGAAATTTTGGACTATTTAAACCTTATTTGTACCTTCATGGGTTACCTGTAAAATCTGCTATATTTGATTTGCAGATCTGGCTGTTGACACGCGATTGAATTTTTCTTTGTTCAAGGCACAGAAAAGCTTGTTCATTGCTTTGGCATCAAAATTTGCAGACTTCTTTTGTTCTTTATTCCATGCACTGTAATTTGTGGTCAGCCTGGTGTACGGTGCTTCTACTATGTTCCAGAGTTCATAGTTGAGTGATTGCAAGTAGATCTTCATTTTACACTTTCAGTAGTTGTAATTTGATCCACTAAATAGTGGTGGACGTTGTGTAAAATATCCTTCTTTGAGTTGTGATGAAGGAAACTCTGTTGCCATCTTTGTATGTAGAGTGTTGACAATATATGTCTGGCCGGGCTCTGATATCAATTGTTGGATCTAAATATTATGTCAACATAACACTAAAACAAACATAATTAGCATTAAATGAAATAACTTGCAAGAAAGAAAATAAATCTCAGAAAATATGTAAACGCAAACACAAGAGATTTTATCTTGATTCAGTCTTCTTGACCTACATCTAGTCCCCAAGCAACCCGCTTGAGATTTTCCTTATCCTGATTTTGTACACCCAAAATCAACTCCTTGTACACTACTTGACAAACAACCTCTGCCAAATTCGTACAACTATTCTCTACACCAAGAAGATAATTTTCTTGTACACCTCTTCTTAACATCAAGAAGATAACCTTGTACAATACCTCTCTTTGAGTGATTACAAAATAACCTATAAGCCTTGAGACTTATATGTGATTGTGAACAAGGACTCTTATAGGTGGACTCTTAGAATTCTTCACTAGAGGATTGAAATTTGTGTAAATAACAGAAAGTGAAAACTAGTTTTCTGGAACACAGAATTTTTCAGCAGAGTTTGACAGAAAACTAATCATTTGAATTGGTGTATTTAGCCTAGGAAACATCCCTATTTATAGCTGAAATCTATGGTCAGTTAGGGTAGTTATCAAGTCAAATTTGAATATCAGAACGTTAAATAAAACACCAGAAATCAGTAATTGTTTAACAGTCAGAAACTGTTATAAGTCGACCAGGGTATGAAGGGTAGTCGACTAGTAATGATAATTTGCCTAGGTTAGTCGACTAGACAAGGAAGCAAATCGACTATATCAAGACTGACACAAATGATAAGTTTCTGGAAACTATAATTAGTCGACCAGCAGAAATAGTTAGTCGACTACATCATGGATTAGTCGACTAGTAATGTAGGTAAGTCGACTAGTGCTGCTAATAGTCAAGAAACAGAAAGTTGATATCTTTTCTTGACAGGACTTAGTCGACTATAGACTTATGATAAGTTAACTATCAACTGTATTAGTCGACTATAGGAATGGTCAAGTCGACTAATGAGACTATTTGTGTGTGTGTGATCAAGGCTTCTAATAAATATCTAAAAATACACAAAATAGTATAAATTACATTTGTTATCATCAAAATAAGTTCTAAAAATTGCAAGTGCCCTTGATGGCTTATAGTAACGGATAGTCGTTTCTATTTAGTTTATGCTTGCATTTAAATTTATTGTTTAAGTCTAGGAATAAGAAAGATCCTATTTGCCATGCTTTGCTCGCCTTCAAGATGAGGTAAGTCTTTGCCAAGAATTCAAGGTAAGTCATCATAGAAGTAAGTAAGTATTTTTAGAGTTTTTTTTCATTTCTTTAAATCTTTAGTTTAGATCACCTCCATCACCAACTCTCAACTCTCCACTATTTTTATTTCTTTGTATTTAAACTCATTTTCAATTTTCTTCACCTTCTCTTATCCATTATTTTCTTTTCAACTTAACAATAGATTTTTTCTTTTTCTTTACAAGAACAAAGAAGACTTATAATCATTTCAAATAAACTAAAGAGAACTTACAACACACTTCCATCACAAGTCCCTCCTTGTGGATCACAACCCACATAACCTCTTGTTATTACGGTAGTATTGAGCATTTTGTACTTCTATTTTTAAATTCTGAAATTCTGTATTTTCTGTGCAGGTCTAAACTCAATCATTTATGTTGAATAACCTTTGGGTCTTGAACATGAAAGTTTCCTAATCATGTTTTCAAACTTAAGAAGACTTAATATGACCTTTAACAAGCACCTTGTGCTTGGTATGATAGACTCAAAAGTTTTCTTTTGAATTCTGATTTTGAAATTGGTAAAGTTGATGCAACTCTTTTCATTAAACATGTAAATAAAGATATTTTGATTATCCAAATTTATGTTGATGATATTTTGTTTGGTTCTTTTAATGGAACTCTTTGTCAGGAATTTTCTAAGACTATGCAGAGTGAATTCAAAATGAGTCACATAGGTAAACTAATTAATTTCGCGAGTCTACAAATCAAGCAATAAATGATAGAATATTCATCAATCAAAGTAAGTATGCCATGAAACTTCTCAAGAGATTCAGTATAGAAAATTCATAAGTAAGAGAACTCTAATGAGTACTACTATATTTCTAGACAAAGATGAAAATTGTAAGAGTGTTGATCAAAAGGTATATAGAGGTATGATTGATTCACTCTTATATATTACTACTAGTAAACCTGATATTATGTTCAGTGTTTGTTTATGTGCTTGAAATCAATCTAATTCTAAAGAGTCACATATTAAAGCAATGGAAATAATTCTTAGATATATTAATAACATTATTAATTATGATTTATTTTACCCAAAATCAAGCACATTTGATTTAATATCATATAATAATATTGATTTTGCTGGATGCAAATCCGAGAAGAAAACTACTAATGGTACTTGTCACTTTTTGAGACATTCACTAGTATCATGGTTCAGAAAAAAGCAAAACTCTGTGTCATTATCTACAACTGAAGCAGAATATATTACTGTTAGTGTTGCATATGCACAATTTTGTGCATGAAATAAACCCTAGTTGATTATGATATTACAAGTACAACCTCACCTATCATGTATGATAATACAAGTGCTGTCAATCTATCTAAAAATCCTATTTATCATTCACGTACAAAACATATCAATATCTGACATCATTTTTTACGTGATCACGCTACAAAGGTGATATCTTTTTAAATTTTATATCTACTGATAACCAAATAGCTGATATTTTCACAAAAGCTCTTAAAGAGGATGTATTTTTTGAAATTTAGAAGAGAATTGGGTATTTGTGTATTTCTGATATTTAAAAATATTTCATATAGTTTGTATTTCATATAGTATTTTTTCCAACTATTAGTCAACTTATAAATGTATTAGTCGATCTATACCCATGATTAATCGACTATACTACAGAGTAGTTGACTAATTACATCAAACAGAAACTTGACTGTTTTAAGATGCTAAAGTTAGTTGAGTAGGATTGACAATTAGTTGACTAATTAGTATTATTAGTTGACTACACCTTGACCTTAGTCGACTAATACGAGAAAATTATGTTTTTTTTAAGTGGATATTTACAGCCCAAACCCGACCTCTTTAACTTATATTTGGGATCTGAATTGTCTATTCTTCAATTCTAACCATTGAGTTTACTTTCCTCTCTTTCACTAACTCTCAAACCCTAAATTTACCCCCAACCTCGTGCTGCTGCAAACCATTCGACTGGAGACTGATCTTCATCTTCTAGCTGCAACAACAAATCCTGTCCAATTTCAGTCTTTATTCGATTGTAACTTTCTTTCCACTATTTTTATCATGTCAAGAGCTAAGAAAACCAAGTTTCAGCTTCTTATTCATCTTCATAATTCACTGATTTTAGGCTTTTCTAAAGAATCCTAGTCTAGAGACTTATTATCTTCATATCTCTCAATTAGAAATCATACCTGGTCATTTTGTGAATTTTGCAGATTTCATTGAGTATTATATATCCTCATATCTTCAACAAACTAGTTTATATGAACCGTTTTCCATTGAAAACAAGCAAGGGTATTATCCATCCCTCATATATTTATTTTTACTAATATTAGCTATGAAGATGATGATGATAATTCAGTTATGTTGTCTACCTTGGTTAATGTTATAGACATTGATTTGACCCTAAATTCTTAGGCAAGTCCTAAATATTCTCTCTCATGGCCTCACACTAATGAAATTGAGATGAATGATGAGGAAGTATTTTTCAAACTCTATCTTCCAGGTCAAGGCCCTCCTATGGCCAATAATAAGGTTCAACCCATACCTAGGCATATTGGTCGTATCCTTACCTATAATATTTGTCCTAAAATCGGGGTTACAATTATTATTCCAGTGATCTCGCTACTTGTGTATATGCCATCATGACAAAATTTGGAGTTAATTGGGTTTGAATTATGTTTGATACTTTTGTTAAGGAGCTCTCCACTTTTCTTCCTTATGGAGCCTTCCTCACCCGCATAATATTATTTTTGTTCACCAAGGGAGACTAAAGTGTTCTATACTACAAAAGCCGAATCAAAGTTAGAAATCCTACATAAATAATCATCATTTAGGGTTGACTTTAACGCATGGATGGATTTTGCATTAACCTCTAGATGTTTGCCATTTAAATAATATGAATCTTTAATATTGGCAAAATAAACATGAATACCTAGGGCTTTGAGGTACATTGACATCTTAATTTTCAAGTTTGGATGGTAAAAATGTGAAACATTGGGAGGTGACATGAAATCCATGTGTGTGTAAACAAATATTGTGATTAACTAAAATGAGAATCTTTAACTCTAGGTTGTCAGACCCAAATCAAGAGCACCAAGCTCTGATACCAATTGAAATTGCCTAGAGGGGGTGAATAGGTGACTAGCTAATCTAATGATGAATAAGGTGGAATTAAAACTATTCAAGCAAACTAAAAACTATTAAGCTAAACTCACCAAGTATAACACAAGAGTGTAGCCGAATTCCTATTGAAGGGCTCTGGACTATCTCCTCAAGATTCCTCTAGATATGAGTTGAGGTGCCGCTATGGCTCTCTTGGTTGAATACAAGTGTGAGCAAACACGAGAGATTTGTTTCGAGGTTCGAGTACCCTTGCTCTACGTCCCCACCTTCAACACTATGAAGGATTTCCACTAAGAACGATCCCACCGGATCACTCGGTGTCATAACACCTACAACGAGTTCACACTAGAACTCCTTGGACTCACTAGTCCCTCTCTTGTTCCCGCAAGAACAAATACACGCAAGCACACTAGCTTGACGAGGCCGAACCTCTACACTGAGCTCCCAGAAGAACTCGAAACAACACGAACCCGTAAGTTCGCCTTAACAAATACAAAGTAGAACACTTTGGTGATCTCAACACTTTGATCACCTAAAACACTCTCACAACAAAAATCTCTAGAGGATTGATATAGTAATGGATAGCTCAAGTATGCGTGAGAAAATAAGGATGGATTTGTGGTGAAAACTCAAGAAATCTCTTTACAAAACACACTTGAAAAACTCTCCTTTTGATATGGAAGTATTGGCTCTTAAACAAGTGGAGAAAACATCTGAAATAGATGGAAAAAACTAGCTTGAAAACTCTCCAAAAATCTTATTGAAAACAGTCCAAGGGAACCCCAATTTATAGGCTCCCAAAATATGGCCGTTGGAGGCTAACTCAGTAGGAAATCCTGTTGTCAGTCTACCGCCCGGGTCGACCGGACAATGGTCAGATTTCGACCGCCCGGTCGACCGAGGCCTAGATATAGAGAGCAGAGCTCTCTGACATCGACCACTCGGTCGACGCGGCCAGATCCAGTGAGCAAAGTCCTCTGGCGGTCGATCGGGTCGGTCGACCGGCCCTCCAGCCAAACTGGTTGTGCACGTTTGTGCACATCGTCGACCGGACTGGTCGACCGACTTCTGTCATGGTCGACCGGCAGAAAGCCTGGTCCAATAATTTTCAGGGATTAAAACTTGGTCTTTTTACCTTTAATTAAATCCCATAAATTCCACAAAAGTAAGTTCATTGATATGCTTTGATATACAAACATGTTTGATTAAAAATCAAAACATATTACAAACATTTTGAACTATTTGATGTGAAAATTTCGCTTAACAAAAATCTGTATTTTTCAAAATCAATTTTTTTAAACTTCTCCAAATACAAATAAGATATTCTAAACACTTTTGAAGCTTAGTGTGTATGGATATGATCCACTACACATATATGATGAAATATCTATGTTTTTGCCAATAAGCTTTAAAATAGTTTTGATAAAACACATGTATATTTTGAAGCTTAAAAATCAAACCGGTGTTTTTATAACAAAAACTCTTTTATG